>PVKS010000849.1:0-165927 GCA_004027875.1 Aplodontia rufa | reverse complement strand
AAGAGGAGTCGCTCCACGCAGCGTTCCTGTGCGAGAAGGGGGCAGAAAGACCTAGTGAGCCGTCCTCCGAGGGGCCGAGTTAGGGCGGGGATGGGGCGAGGAGTCGCTCCCCACAGCGTTCCTGTGCGAGGAGCGGGCAGAACAGCTTAGCGTGCCGTCCTCCAAGGGCTGAGTTAGGAAGGGTTGGGGAGCCGGGAACAAGGGGGCGAACGCTGGCGGCTGGAACACGGGACTTGCACCTTCTACCGCTGCTGATTTCTCTGACATCTCTGCTGGTGCTGAGGCTTCTGACTGCTTCTGTCTGCTTCTGTGCTCTCTTCCTTCAGGACGCGGCTGCTTGCTTTCTTGCTCTTCTCTGGCTACTGCTTCTCCTTTGGCTGCTTTTCCTTTGGCTACTTGCTTCTTTTGGCTGCTTCCCTTACCTGACTAGCTGCTACTCTATTTATCCATTACAACAGCCAATAGGGTACAATGCAAACACCTTTCTCCAATTGTAACAAATGAGTGGCTGAATAGCTTAGTCATGCGGTCAGGCAATTAGCTAATTACAAGCCAGCTGAACCCCTTAGAGTTGTTTACCACCAATTCTTACAAGCCAGCTGAACCTCATGTTCCCAACACCCTTCCTTTCCTTTTATTCAGAAAAATCCCTGGGAAGCTTGACTGGGGACCGCCCTGTATGTCAATAAATACCTCAAAGTACTTGGGGGGGGGGGGAGTCTTTACCTTCTGACCCATAGGAACAGATACGTTGATATCTTAATATGCTTTTAGGACACAATGACTTTTCAATAAAGAATAAGAACTGTCATGAATTAAAAGAGTCTACCAAGAAAAAGTAATAAATAACACAAAAGAAAACTAGTTAAAGAATAGTAACTTCAACAGTAATAGAAATAATGATATCCCAAGGGGTGGGGCTATTGGATAATAATTTAAAAAATCAGAATACAAAATTATGCACAGTAGCATCACAGTTTCTTAAAAAGAAAATGTATAACATATATGTGTGTGTGTGTGTGTGTGTGTGTGTATGTGTATATATATATCCAGAAAATTGTATGCACAATCCCCAGCACTACAAAAACCAGGAAGATATTGACCCATTGACAGTGTTTGTCTGTAAGTAGTAAGATTAAGGATTAATTTCATTTTTGTATTTCTTAATTATACTTTCCTGTATTTCCCAAATATTTTGTTGTGCTAATTTATTTCTATATTGAAAAATGATGTTATTTTAATCTGACACTGAAGTCGCACTTGTTAACATTTCACTGAATATTTTCTGCTCTCTTTCAGGAACATTATGATCCAGAAACATGATGGCATCACAGTGGCAGTGCACAAAATGGCCTCTTGATGTCTCTCATCAGTTCTCCAGCAGCCTGTCACAGGGACTGAACCCTACCTATGTTAATTGTCTTATAAAACTATTTAAGTTCCAGCGACTAAGCCAATCATTTAATGTGCGTTGGGTACTTTTCTTCTGTTTTTTTTTAGAGGGAGTTGCTTTTTAATCAGCCTATTAGAATATTAATAAGGAAGGATCTTGTTTTAAAGCAGCCTGTCCAAGTCACTGGAAAGCTTAGGTATTTTTTGGATCTTTAAAATCAAAGGTTCATTTTTTTAGTTATCAATTTGTCATTTTTTCAACCTTTTTTTTTTTTTTTTTTCAGTACTGGGGATTTAACCCAGTGACAGTTTACCACTGAGCCATATCCCTAGCCCTTTTTTAAATTTTTATTGTGAGACAAGGTCTTACTAAGTTGCCTAGGGCCTCATTAAGTTGTTGAGGCTGGCCTTGAACTTGCTGTTCTCCTGTCTCAGCCTCCTAAACCGCTGGGATTTCAGGCATGCACCACTGCAACCAGTCATAATTTTTTTTTTAAAGATCTCTTCTAAATTATATGCTTCTCTTTCAAAAGTTTCCCAAAATGCTTATATTCTAACAAGTGTCTAGGACTATTTGAATCAAACATAATAGTTAATATCACTAAGTATTAGTATACCTCAAAAACTTCTTCCTGATTTTGCCCTATTGTTTTTGTAGCTAATGCTAAGGGATTAGCTTCGGATTTGGGTGCTTCAATTTAGCCTATGCTCTTAACCCCATACCATCAGAGAAATAGGCATGTTTCACCAGAAAAAAAATCTTATCATAGGTTAACTTTCTCTTCCCTTTATCCTTTGAAGTTCTCAACAACAGAATGATGCACAAGCAGGCCCAAAGGTCCTTGGTTTGTTGAATTTGAATACAGAGCTCTAAAAAAATAGAACATCAGTATAAGGTGCTACGTGAAGGATAAGAAAGATTTTGAATGAGACATGGCTCCAGCCCTTAAGTTTGTACTTGAGTAGAAGAGATATGGATGTATGTCAAATTCCATATATTTAGTGTGTATATTTGTTTTAATATCTGTCTTCTCTACTAGCATATACATCTTGAGGGAATTAGCAAGTACCCAGAACAGTTCCTTGTACACAAAAGACAATGAACAAATACTTGCTGAATAAACATATACCTAAAACAAGAGGGTTTTGTGGCATGAACTTGGTCTCTAAAGATAAAATGAAAGTTTGCAATAAGGAATAATAAGGAATAAGTGGTTTCCAGGCACAGGAAATGGTATAACAAAGGCAGGTTACACTAAAGGTAATATTTGTGTAATACAAATGCTTTATTAGTTTGGTCTGTTAAGTCGTGAAAAAGCTGGAAAATGGGACAAGTCAAAGACTTACCTGCTTAAATAGGATTCCTGAACCTTTTCCTTTTAGTAGGTGGGTTTTTTGAAGCAAGTGAGAATAAATGGGGAGCCTTAGGATTAATGGGTAGACAAAGCTCATCTTCTCCAAGGAGAAAAATGTCTTGCATACTCATTCATGCACCTCCAATTTTTAGTTTATTGTAATAACATAACCCTTTTTGATATTTTTGCTACATGCTAAACATGTGCTAAGCAATTTATATGCATTTAACTCATTCAGTCCTTAGTCTTAGGAGTTATTTCCATTTTAGAGAAGAAATAGACCTGGTGAGTTAATTAGTTCAGGATCAAATGCAAAAAAAGCAAATCAGAAACAAAGGAAAACTAAGAATTAAAGATGACCCAGTAGTCTAGAATTAGGTACCTTAGAAGCAGTCAAACAGGATTAGAGAAAAGGTGTCAAGATTTGATTTTAGATTAAAGCTGCATTTCTGACAGCATTCCTCATGCTCAATAACAAACATGTATTGAGTACTCACTGTGTACCAAACCTTCCTTCATGAGCCTCACTGCGTTTAGGACACACCACTCTACCTACCATATACTTGGTTGTCCAGCACCATGGCACAGAAGTGGCAACTGTTTACTCAGTGAAATGAGTAACATACTTTATTTTTTTATAGAAAGAGACAACCTTATTTAGTTTTTCACATGGCCTTCATTGCGCCAACACTTAGTTGTGTTCGTGGTGCTAGGGTTTGAACCCGGGTCCTCGTGCTTGTCAGGCAAGCACCAAAATCGCTGAGCCATCGCTCTAGCCCACATACTTATTTACTCATAGCAACCTTTTGAGGTAGGATATCATAGACCAATTTATTGATAAGATCTAAGATGTATTATAAAGAACTCGGGGCTGGAGATGGTTGCTTTTTTTAGTCTGTACAGAACTAAAGTTGGAGTATGGTTGTATAGGAATTCCCAAGACCACTCCTTTGACGGCTAATTTTATAACTTGGTAGATCTTGAGATGCCAAGGTTTATGAGATTAACATCTGAATCAGAGTCAAGATTGCCTTCCTCAATATAGGTGGGCTTCATGTAATCCACTGAAGCCCTGATTAGCACACAGCTTGGAAAAAATTACTTCTTGGAGCTCTAGGGCACTGGTCTTCTGGCTTCAAACTCTAAGATTCAAAGTGGAACTTGCATCATCAGTTCTTGTTCTCAGGCCCTCTAATTTGAACTGGAACTATACCATCAGTGAGTCTGCACCTTGCTGAGTACAGATCTTGGGCTTGTCTGCCTCAATAACCATGTGGG
Organism: Aplodontia rufa; assembly: GCA_004027875.1. Lineage (NCBI taxonomy): Eukaryota > Metazoa > Chordata > Mammalia > Rodentia > Aplodontiidae > Aplodontia > Aplodontia rufa. The sequence goes on along the minus strand of PVKS010000849.1, from coordinate 161,902 downwards.
CTAATTCCTTATAGTAAATCAGTCTTAATATCCCTACCCCTTACTGCCTGTTGATTCTGGCTCTGGAGAATATTTTTTATTACTCTGGAAAATATATATATGTATCTATATAATTTCCCACAAATGTTTTGTTTTGTTTCCAGTACAGGGGATTGAACCCAGGGGTGCTTTACCTCTGTACTACATCACCAGCCTTTTAATTTTTTGAAGCAAAAAATAATAATCATAATTTTTTGAAGCAATGCTCTTGCTGAGTTGTGAAGGCCAGCCTGGAACTTGCAATCCTCTTGCTTCACCTGAGTGGTTGGGACTGCAGGTGTATGTCATAGTGCACAGTATTTCCTCAGGTTTGATGATTAACTTAAGAGGCCTCAAAGGACTGAGCATTTGTGCTCATGTAGTTTGTTACAGTAAAGGAATGTAAAATGGAATCAACCCAAGGAAAAGGTAGATGGGGTAAAGTCAAGAAGAAACCAGGCACAAGCTTCCAAGAATCCTTTTCCAGAGGAATCGCAGAATGCACTTAATCCCCACCATCAATGGGGGATCAATGTTGCCAACCAGGGAAGCTTGCTGGAGACTGTCCACAAGGGATGGTCAAATAAGCACTTTCTGCTTAGCACAAACCAAATTTCCAGAGTCCCAGAAGAAAAGCAAATTGTTCAGCACAAATCATGTTTGCACATTTCAGGCACAGTTATCTCCACCCATTGTTTAGGGAATGGTGGGAACTCTCCTGAAATCTAAGTTCCCAGATGTCAGGCAGAGGCCAACTTTGTAAAACCTTACAGAGGATAGGAGCCTCAGGCCAACTATGTTAACTATCTTCTGTACAAGAAATGGATAACAGAGATTTCAGTTAAAAATTAAAATCTTGCGGGGAGGGGTGGAGCGGTGGCTTGGCAGTTAAGGCACTTGCCTGGCATCCGCAAATACACGAACGAGTTCAAACCCCAGGACCCACATAACACAACCAAGTGTTGGAGCAACGAAAGCCATGTGAAAAACTCAATAAAAATTGATTCATTCTCTCTCTCACTGTCCTCTCTTTAAAAAAAAAAAAATCTTGGGGGAAGGGAGACAGGGAAAATAGGGAGACAACAATATAGCACTCATTACCCCCTGAGAATCCAAATAATACATATTTGGAAAATTCACAATCTAAACATACCGTTTGTAGGAGCAAAATATAGAAGAATCAAGAGACTAGGGTGTGGGCGAAGTGGGGGTAATTCTGGTTTAAGAACAAATGCATAGGGATTGGGGATTTAGCTCAGTGGCAGAGCGCCTGCCTAGCACGCACAAGGCTGAGTTCGGTCCTCAGCCCTGAAAAAAAAAAGAGAAAAAAAATGCATATCATATTGTTAACTTTATACACAGGATTGTACAATAATTCCTTAATAAAAAAATTTTATAAGTTAAAATCTCTTAATTTTGGACTAGCACTTCTTAAGTCCCTAAGGATTAAAAATGCTTCATGAGCTGTATTTGAAAAAGGAATCAGTAACAGTGGTAGCTTAGGAAACCATGCTGCATTCTTGCTGAACAGCTTTAGGGCCAAGTGCTTAGTTATAGGCCACACCGCATGGAATTATCTATGTATGTAAAAGACCCTGTATGCTTTAAGTGGATCGGACACGTGCCAAAATGTTAACTAATATCCTGAAGGTGTCTTAATTAATGAATTAATTTTTTAGAGAGGACAGTGAGAGAGAATCAATTTTTATTGAGTTTTTCACATGGCTTTCATTGCTCTGACACTTAGTTGTGTACATGGGTTGCTGGGGTTTAAACTTTTGCACTTGCCTAGCAGGCAAGTGCTGTAACCACAGCCTGCCAGGCAAGTGCTGTAACCATGAGCCGCCGCTCTACCCCGTCTTAATGATTTTTAAAATTAATTTTTTTTTTTTTTGTTCTGAGGATTTAACCCAGGAGCTCTTTACCACTGACCTATATCCTGAGTCTTTTTTTTTTTTCAATTTTTTATTTTCAGACAGGGTCTTGCTAAGTTGCTCAGGGCCTCACTAAGCTGTCAAGGCTGGCTTTGAACTTGAGATCCTCCTGTCTCAGCCTCCCAAGTTGCTGGGATTATTGGCATGCACCATTGTGCCTGGCATGGTTTAACAATGCTTACCAACAGTAGTTCCATCAATGTGATAGTCACCTTACACAGGTATTGTTAATCCTCAACCATGCAAAACAATATTTGCCACATTTTACAGTTTTGGAAACTGACTCAGAATAACTTGTCCAGAGCCTCAAGGCTTAAAAAAAATGGCAAAGCTGGCATCCTAACCAAGTCTGCATTTCCCACTACACCTAAAAGCTTCTTTATGTTTGGAAGGGCTCATCTCTGGAACTTTGCAGGCTTCTTAAACTCCTTGTTGGGCTATATTTCAAATTTGGCCCAAGCCCTGGGAATCAGAGATCTCTATCAATATACAGCACAGTTTGATCTCATCCTGCGATTAGAACCAGACAGGCTTGCTTTAAAAGAACAACAAGTATGCCACCAAAAACAAAACAGTCCTATAGATGTTTACTAAAAATATTTTCTGGAGTATGTGATTAACAAAGAGCTCTCTGAAAAGCACTCCCCTTCTTCCTTTGGGTTTTGCCTTCTGCTGAATGTTTTTTGATCCCTACCACCAGCACCACATAACTGCATAATCTTTCCATGGTTACACTTAAAAGAGAGCATCCTCCCAAACAACTATGCTGCCCTTCTTTAATTTAAAAACAGTTTGGCTTTAAAAGGTTGAGAAGTCCCTTGCAAATTTTTAAAAGGGAATGTGCAGATTTTTCAGATAAAACAAGGAAAACACATTGGAGTAAAATCTGGAATGTTCTTGTGGGGAGATGAAAGGCAATTTCCCGTTGACTTTTTTTTTTCCTTTTTGTAGGGTGGAGCAGAAGGAAATAGGAATAGAAAGTTCAACTATCCCAGTAGTTTTCTAAGAGAGACAACCTTAATTGTTCCAAAATTCAATAAGGAAAAAGTTTTACTGAAACTATTGTAAGTATACTTCTTATTATGGGAGTAAAGTTATGTATTTAAAGTATGCATCCAAAAAGAAAAAAATAAGATTAAAATGGGACCTGAAACTCCAAATTAATAACTAGAATCTAGTCAATAAACAAAAAAAGACCACAGTTTGAATTTCCTGAAGACTGTCTCCATCCCCCACCCCCACTCCTGCCAACCAACTCCAGTGCTAGGGATTTACCCCAGACCTTATATCTGCTATGCACTCACCTAACCACTACACCTCTGAGCAATTTGAGACCTGGTCTTAAAAGAAAAGTGGGGGTTGGAGATGTGCATCAATGTCTTAAGTGCCTCTAAGTTCAATCCCCCATGCCCCCCTCCCCCCCCAAAAAAAGTCATGCTCCCAGAAGTGGGGAATAAATTTCCTGGACCTTCACTAAATTGCTGAGGCTGGCTCTGAACTTGCACACCTCATGCCTAAGCCTCAGCCTCCTGAGTCACTGGGATTACAGGCCTGCACTATCAAGCCTGGCTCTGGGAACATATTTTGAGACTCTCCTAGAGGAACCTCTGGAATGTGTGTTAAAACCCTAGGGCCCCATCCCCCAGCCTTGGGCTCATTTATGGAAAGGATTTTGCCCTAGGTTTACTCGAGCAATTTCTTTTGATCCAATGGAGAAAAAGTCTACCCTCCCAGTGTAGGTGGTGGGCGGGCCTGAGATGCTCTCAAGTTACAGCCTTTCCTCCTCCCCTCAGGAAATAAAGTCCACTGGCTGGAGAGCCTCAACTGGCTTTGCCCCACAAAGCTCACTTGTTTTCACACTGACGCAGATGAAATGCCTTAGAAAGAGAGCAACATTAATGAAATAAGTGTGATTTATTTTTCCTCCTAAATTGCATTGTCTTCAGGGGATTCCTTTGCAGCACACAACATCAAAGGTAAGATGGAAATGGGATCGTATGCTGGGTCTGTTTTCTAGCAGGTCTGAGTTGACCAGCATCTCTCCCGTCCAGCCTGCTCACTGGACAGCCATTCCACACTGCCGATTCTCCTTTATAGAAACAGCCTAGCTTCAAGCTGAGTAGAAAAGGACAAGTGCTGCATACTTCCTCAGAACATCTACGTGTTCTTTTCAATCTCTTTATGTAATTTGACTGAACTCTTCATGAGGAGTTAGAGAATGCCTCACTCTTGAATACTTCAGCATTTCTCTCCGAAGAACAAGAACAGTCTCCAGCAGGACAAGACCACCACCAATACCCAAGAGATTCTATCTCAGTATAGTACCCTCTATTACACAGGTCCTATTTCAGTTTCCCCAATTGCCCCCCCCCTTTTTCCTGATCCAGGATCCATTAAAAGAACAGGTATTGCATTTTGTTATCATGTCTATTCAGTTCCTTAGAACAGCAAGTTTTCCAAGTGCTTTGTAAAGGGACTTCCTACCCGCCACTGCCATCTGGTCCCTTATTTTTCTATAGTGTCAAGAGCTTGCTAGAACAGGAGTGTGATACACAGCTAAAACTGGCGTGTAGCCCAAGGAAGTACACTGTGTACAATTGGAGGAGTGGCCACTCCACAGAGAAGTCAGGCTTTGCAGTTAACTAAGTCCTTAGCTGTTACACAGATTGCACATGTAAATGTGAGTGTGTGTGTGTGGGGGGTACAGTACAAGAGGTTTCATACCACAGAGAAAAGATCAAAAGTTTAGATCCATTTCCTATCAACTGAATCAACTATGTTGGATTTGTCACAGACATCTGCACTTAAAACAGGACAGAGCATGCGGAAGAGGGAGGGGAAAGCCCAGCTGTACACTAAAACTTTGGATGGAGGATGGGGATGGATGATTGTGTTTCATTTTTTCCTGGTAAGTTATTTGTTTTCCTTTTTCCAAGTGCCTACACTGTCTGAAGAAAGGCTCAGAATGGTCTAACAAGAGCCCTTTCTGGACGGGCCACCTTCCGTCATGCTCAGTAGTGTCATATGGACACCATTGGCAAGGGTCTCTAGTTGTTCCACCTTTCTCTCCAGGAACCCCCTTCTTCTATACTATCTTCTGTGGATAGGAAGTTATTTGACCAACTTAATTGCTAAGAACTAATAACCAGATTAACAGTGTATCATTTTGGGAGTATGATGCTGCTTATCAATGTACAAAATATATCAAGATGTTAACAATGAAGTTAGGAACTAATTGCTCTCACTGGTTATGTGGATCCTTAGATACTTGTATTTCCGTATGAATTACATATAACAAATGAATTTAATCCTAAAAAGTTAAGTGAAAAATAACAATGTGCTTTGGGAACTCCCTACTTAAAAAGGGGGTGGGGCCCACCACCCCAGGTTCTACAACATCCAGAGTCGAAGAGTCACCTGCTATCCTGTCAACTCCATGGTCTTTGGAGGCTGCTGGTCCGAGTCCCAGAGGATTGCTTCACCTTCCTGGACATCATCTTGCTTCCCTGAGTTCATCTGCTGTTTTGCAAATATGTCCCAACTGTGGAGTTACCCTTACTTGAAGGGAACACACCTGGCTTTCCTACATCCATTTACATTATTCTAATGTAAATGTCACGTATAATAGCTTTATTTGATTAAGCTTAAGGACTGTTTTGTAAAGTGAGGTGGGATTTGACATGTGCCAGCAAAGGTTTGGCAGTGTCAAGATAGTGACCCTGATCCCAAGATTAATGACAACTCAAAAAAGCACTGCTTTTATTTTTTCAGTCTTCAATTTGAGAAAAGTGAGGAATACTATTCTAAATGAGATTCCTGCCAAAAAATAAACAAGGGGGTGAGGATACATTCTAATTAACTTACCACACTATAAATACCTATGAGTATACTTTCTGTATTCAGTCTGTCTCACTAGAATGAATGCTCCATGAGGGCAGGGATCATGCCTACACTGCTCATGAGTGTATGCTATTGTACATGCAGCCGTACCTGCCTGGGACATAGTAGGCACTCACTAAATACTTGCTGGTGAATGGAACACAGGCATAGTTATGAATAAACAAATGAAGGGGAATGAAGTCAATGGTTGGGGCCTTATAAGGTACGCTGTTTCTTATGGTGAGGTAATGAGGTACTAATGAGGAAAGTTAAGCAGGGGAATGATGGGGTCAGATTTGCATTTCAGTAAAATAGCTCTGGTTGCTGAATGAATAATTGGTTCGTGGAGGTTATACCTGGAAGCAGAGAGATCCATTGAGGGATGCTGCAATAATTCAGGTGAGAAAACAGGTGGTAACAAGCAGAGAAAATATGTATCTTTAAGCAAATTGACAAGACTTTCAGACTTGGAATTATACGTTAAGGAGCAAAAGTCAAGGAGTCCTGGGTTGTCTGCTTGAGCAATCTGGTAGATTATGAATGCAATTCACTGATGGAACATAGGAAGAGGTGGAGAATATCTGAAGATGGCTTGGATGATTCGATCTTGAACGCCTGAGTCTAAGGCATTTACAATCAAGAATTGTCTGGCATAGGATCTCCACCATACACGGTGGTTTTAACTTGAAGGAAAGGTAGGTAAAAGTAGCAGGGAGAGAAGAGGGAGTAGGACAAAACCTTTGGAAAAACTGATGCAGAGGGCATGAGTAAACAGTCCACAGAGCAAACAGCAAAACAAAAATTTTCAGAGAAAATGAAGTGCAGATGCAGCTAAGAGGTCATATATACTAGAAATGACAAGTCTGTGTCTTAGTTTAGTAGCAAAGAAGACTCTGATAACCTTAATAGCCATTACAGTACAGTGATGGGACTGCTAGGAATAGTCTTCAGTGGAGAGGTGGCATGAGCAATGGTGACACCTCATAGATCGAATACTTTCCCAGCCCTTTTTATTTTGAAACAGGGTCTAAGTTGCTAAAGCTGGCTTTGAACTTGCATTTGACCTGCCTCAGCCTTCCAAGTTACTGGAATTACAGGTGTGCACTAAGCCTAGCTCCTAACAGATTCTTCTTTTAAAAAAAGACTGTCAGGATAAATTAGAGTGGAACTAGATGAGCACACAGGGTACAAATAAGCTGTTTGTTGTTGAAGTAACTCTGACAAAGTGTGATGTTGATTCGATTCCTTTCCCCAAGTCAATTAGAATGATCTGGTCAGGGAGGTCTTATTGAGAGGGTTGGGGAAGACCTGTAGGTGTTCTTACTGGTTTCAACCCAATTAATTTGGGGGGGGGGGAGGGAAGGAGAGAGGGAGAGAAGAGGAAAGGAGAGGAAAGATATGAGGGAACTGGAAAATTTCTAGGGTTTTTGTTTTATTTGGGAGTGAGCTATTATTTCAATACCTCATGGGCTCTGGTGAAGGGACTAAATCCACCAAGTTTAGATTTATGCAGTCTTCTCAGGGAAAACATAGACCTTGGGAGAGGTCTTCAATATTTTTTGAGTCAAAAAGAAACAAAGAAGGCTTCAAGTAAAAGAAGTGGGATAGATACAAGAGTTCTGCCCTTGGACTTCCCAATATACAGGGAAAGACAAACCCAGTTATTAGAGACAGGTCTTATCTATTCATAGTTGACACACCCAGATACCAAGGACACACCAAAGATGGAAAATACTGAACAAGGGGCCAGTAGCTAGCCAAATGCAGGCAGGTAAGAACATGTAGGTCAGCATCATATGGACACCAGTACAGAACCCACATCCACAGGGGGAAACAAACAAAAACTTTCTTAAAGCTTATTCTGCAGAATGATACCTCAACTTTAGTGTTCCTGGCTCATGAGAACACAATCACCTTTTTTTAGCTGAGAAACAAGCCTAGGTTGTTTAAGATTTGTATTTTCTAGCTTAATTTCTTCATAGAAATGTCTTGGAAGAAAATTATTACAAATTGCCTGAATAGGGGACCTAATGAATTTTTTTCCTTCACATTTTACTATCTAACCCTGATATCCACAGCATTCTGACTTTTGTTTTCTAATGCAATTTTTAAAAATTTTTCCCCTCTGGAGTTTTTTTGTAACATTTTTATTACGATAGGACTATAAAGTACATAATTATTAACATGCTAAATGGGAACAAATGAATGCAACTTCCTTCAAATAAAAGAGAACATAATGCATGATAATAGTGCTCCCATTGTGCAAAACATTTTTAACATTTCATTGAGTTGTGTTGTTGTACAATCATCAATGCATATGTAGTAACAATATGATATGCCCCTGATCCTAATCCAGAATCACCCCCCCCCCCAACTCAGCTTGATTTCTTTGTAGAAGTGTTTTGGAAGAAAATTATGGTTATAAATTGCCCGAATAGGGAACCTAATGAATTTTTTTCCCCTTCACTTTTTAGTATCTAACCCTGGTGTTCATAGCATTGTGCCTTCCTTGTTCCTTTTTTCTTTGCTGGTATTGGGGATTGAACCTGGAGCCTTTCACATTCTAGACAAACTCTCCCCAGCTCACCACTGTGCTTTCTAAATAAGTAAAATTTTGGATAGGCACAGTGGCACACAATTGTAATCCCAGAAGCTTGGGAGGCCAACGCGGGATTGCAAGTCCAAGGCCAGCCTTGGCCAACTTAGGGAGACCCTGTCTCAAAATAATAATAATAATAATAATAATGAAAATGAAGAACAACAACAAAAAAGTATTCCAAAGAAAGAAAACTGGCCTCAACAGGAGTAATTCTATTAATGGAAGGAAGAGGAGGGACAGGCAAAAAGGATTAGGTGGGACAAAGAAAAAGGATGGGGCATAGTACCCAATTATAAGGTGACTATACATACCTATTAACCCTTGCTGTTTTAGCATAACTAAGCACTCCTTCATTCCAATTTGGAGCACGATGGCACACACCTATAATCCCTGCTAATCAGGAGGCTGAAGCAGGAGGATCATAAGTTTAAGACTGAGCAAGATCCTGTCTCAAAATGAAAAATAAAAAGGGCTGGGGTGTGTAGCTCAGTGGCTCAATCTCCAGTAAAACAATGTCCTAATTTGGATGATAAAAGTATATGGTATATATTTATATATCACATAAAGTATGCAGTATTCTATATATATCACAGAGTTAAGGCAAAGCTAGTCTAAGAACTGACAGGAATAATTGCTCCTAGTTACCACAAAGGTAACTGGAATAGCTGCCCTTGACAGATGCCACCGGAACTGGACAGTAAAACAGTGGTGGTTTTGGAGTCAGTCTGAGTGTACATTTCAGCTCCTGTAACCACATCTTAAGCAATTTTTTTCTTTGTAAACTTCACCTTTCTGTTCTCTAACACAATATACAACTATTCTATTGCATTGAAATGAGGTCTAAATGGAATACTTTCATGTAGCATGCTTAATCACTCTAAAAAGGAATGATTCTCCTCAGAAAGAGAAGACGGTAATGAGGAACTAATAAAGAAAGCTGGTAAATACTAGTGAACTAAGGCAACAAAACCTCTAGCAGCTGTAAACTGCCCCCTACTGGCTTGCTCACCACTTGACTTGGACTCTGGTTTGATTTAGGTAAATGTGTTTGTGATGGGGATGACCAAGACCTTTGCGATTTTCTTTGTGGTCTTCCAAGAAGAGTTTGAAGGCACTGCTGAGCAAATTGGTTGGATTGGATCCATCATGTCATCACTTCGTTTTTCTGCAGGTATGAACTTGGCAATAAGCTTGCCGTCCATGGAGAAGGACCACAAAGGGAAATTCCACGAAGATTCTTCTGTTAGTCCTTTAAGACTGACATGTTGCTTAACATTCAGATTCATTTAATATGCATTAATGTGTAATGCTGAGTGAGGAATTGCAGTGTAAATTTACTCGAATTGGTAACTAAGTTGGGAAAATTGGTGTTCAAACAAAGAAAATTGAAAAATTCAACTATTTGATTCTGTGATTCAATTTTTTATGCCGTATTTTAACCTTCACGTCTTGTAAAGCCTTAATACAAGTCCAGTGAGCCAGGCCCTCAACCTAAAGAGCATTAATCATCTAATCATATTCAAAACAAAACAAAGAATTTCTCCTTTATGTTTAGCATTTAACCTTGTTAGAAGCCACTTAGTACAGTCTCATTGTGTGGTAATTTCATAATGCATTTTCAGTTAAGATTCCAACAAATCATCTCATGTTCCTTTTACAACCTAGTATTTGCCTTTCTCCTCCTAAGGTCCCCTGGCTGCCATAATTTCTGATATACTTGGAGAGAAAACTACCTCCATTCTGGGGACTTTCCTTGTTACTGGTGGCTATCTCATCAGTAGTTGGGCCACAAGCGTTCCCTTTCTTTGTGTGACTATGGGACTTTTACCTGGTGAGTACACTGTAAACAAAAAACCAATGGAACAGGAACTTTGCCTTCTTATACCTATGGGTCCTGAACACAGTTACATTATCTGAGACCCGGAACATCTCATCTGCACTGGACCACCTAATTTGAAAGTAATTCCAAGCTACTGTTTTTCTTTTAGGTTTGGGTTCTGCTTTCTTGTACCAAGTAGCTGCTGTGGTAACTACCAAATACTTCAGAAAACGACTGGCTCTTTCTACAGCTATTGCCCGTTCTGGGATGGGACTGACATTTCTACTGGCACCTTTTACAAAATTCCTTATAGATCTTTATGACTGGCCAGGTGAGTCAGTTTAGGTTTCTAAACTGTCAGCTATTCAGTTCTCTCCATTTGATGACTGGAATTGATGATTTCAAGAGCAATTGATTTTGAAAGGTATTGAAACAGTATATGTAAAAGCCTGTGTTTATTTCCCATCTTTGGGGGAAACACACACAGACACCCAAAAAGCTTGAAATGTTGCCAGAGGAAATGAGCAATTCTATAGTAAACATGCTCCTCTTCCTTGGAGAATAAATGACAGAAGAGATCTTAAAGCTGGGTGTGGTGGTATATGCCTGTAATTCTAGTGACTCAAAAGACTCAAGCAGAAGGATTACAAGTTTGAGGCCAGTCTAAGCAACTTAAGTGTGATCCTTCTCAAAATAAAAAATAAAAAGAACTGAGGATGTAGCTCAGTGGGAAAGTGTGCTGGCTTCAGTCCTCAGTACTAAAAAGGGAGGAAAAAAAAAAAGAGAGCTCTTAAGCAACTTGCTGGTTCACAAAAGCAACTCAGAATTCACCAGAGTTCAATCTCTGAAAAGATGGAAGACACTCTGCAGCTAGAAACACACTGCAGTGACAAGTGACAGCTCCAGAAAAAAAAAAAAAAGTCTCTCTCCTCTCCCACTTCCCTCACCAAGACATTTGGTTTTGTATTTTCCCTCTAAGGAGAAAACAAAAAAATCTGGCTGGGCACAGTAGCACATACATGTAATTCCAATACTTGGAATAGTGAGGCAACTGGATTTCAAGTTCAAGACCAGTCAGGGCAACTTATTGAGACCTGATCCCAAAAAGGCTGGGGATGTGGGTTGGTAGTAGAGCAACTCAGGGTTCAATCCCTAGTGTTGGAGGTCAGGGCAAAGGTGAGGAAGAAAATTTTGCATCTTAAAAATCCTTCTTCTACCAGATTAAAATAAATGAAACTAAAAAGAAAAACCTTTTGGTAAAAAGAAGATAATGTTCAAAGCCAGGGGCACTCCATCACTAAGCTGCATTCCCAGCCTTTTTTATTTTTATAGTGTGAGAAAGTCTCACTAAATTTCCCAAGCTGGCCTCAAGCTTGTGATCTTCCAGATTCAGCCTGGGATTAGGCATGAGCTACTGTGCCTGGCTAGTTAATATTTTATATTCTATAACTATGATTTTCATGAATGAAAATCACCCCATTATTTTCTTTGTATATGAGGTGGAAAATATAACATATATATGTACCTGTATCTGTATATATTTTATCTACATAGGAGTTCTGTTGAATCTTTCCTTTCTTAAGTGAAAACCTATTCAGTAGTCTCCTGGTGAATGGGACCAGTTAGCAAATGCGTAAGATCAGATAGAAGAGCTTAAGGCCTGTTCTTTCTCTAAAGTCACCATGCATAAGTCACAGCTTTTGTCCAAAACAAAAAACAAAAAAAGAAACAAAACAAACACACAAAAACGCTGAAATCAAGCAACTTCTGCTTCAAAGGCAACACTAGTATCTATAATCTTTTAAGGAAATATTTTTAAATCTAAGGACAAAAGGCTACCACCTTTTCTAACACTGTTTTCAAAAGCTTGTTACTCAATTCTATATTTTCTTTACCTAACTCTATGTACTCACCCTACAATATTTAAAATACCTATTTAAAATGTAGTATTCTTACATTAGAAATACTACTTTTCTTCACCCCAAACCTTATTTTACTCATTTTTTCCTTTAGCAAAAATAAGAACTCCTCCTATCCTACCTATTGGTACACTTTCTGCTTTTCTACCTCCAAAGGACTCTTTTTCCAAACATGTAGCAGTGTATACGGCAGACAACTCAACAGACTTCAAACACTTCCAATTAAATTTCGGAGGCAAAGCAGTGTTTTAAAAAATAATTGGAATTGGACTATGTAGTGCGGCCTCTTCTGAGCCTATGAACAAAAATTATTGTGAACTGAAAGGTTGTTTTAACTTCTCAATTTCTCTTTCCTATTTAGGTGCCCTTATATTATTTGGAGCAACTGCACTGAATTTGGTGCCTTCAAGTATGCTCTTAAGACCTATCCATATCAAGAGTGAGAACAATTCTGATATTAAAAATAAAGGCAACAGGGTATCTGCAAGTGGTCCAGAGGCACTGTGTGGGACAGAAACATGCATCAATGAGCAAGAGTTTTCCATCAAGGACAGTACTATGCAGAAAACTGGACAACCTGATGAAAGTTTAGACTCACAAAATCAAAGTGAGGAGTTGAATAAGGGGCTTACAAGGAACCAATTATTACTAATCAGTAATGAAGAAAGTTATAAGGAAAGGGCTACTTCCTGGAGCTGCAAGCAACTCTTTGATATTTCTCTCTTTAGGAATCCTTTCTTCTACATATTTACCTGGTCTTTTCTCCTCAGTCAGTTAGCATACTTCATCCCTACCTTTCACCTGGTAGCCAGAGCCAAAACACTGGGGATTGACATTATGGATGCCTCCTACCTCGTTTCTGTAGCTGGTAAGAAAGCCTACTTCAACTTCCTACCTATAAAGAAAAATTTAACTTAGCTTTACAAAAATATGTTAAATTTCATTAAAAAGCTAAAGATAAAGGAAAAAAGAGTTGTGGGAGGGGGGAAAAGTTTTGGGGAGTCTAGGTGGAGTACCAGGGCATTTCCTTACACATATTTGTCACTATACCTTGGGCACAAACTACTCTAACCAGATAGTGGATCCTAACCCAAGTCTTACTCATTTTTATGTGTTTGACTTAAGAGACATAGTAGACATCCACTACTGAATTTTAAAAAGCTGGTGCCTGCCAGGAGTGGTGGAAAATACCTGTAATCCCAGCAACTGGGGCAAAAGAAGCACAGGTTCAAGGCCAGCCTCAACATAGATGGGGTCTTATTATTTGAGGAAGGATGCCTTATAATTCACATTTTTCAAAGGGGTTATGAAAATGAAATCATTTCCTAAGACTTTTTCTATATATTCTAGGTATCATTGAGACAGTCACTCAGCTTATTTCTGGATGGGTTGCTGATCAAAACTGGATCAAAAAGTATCAATACCACAGATCATACCTCATACTCTGTGGCATCACTAACCTGCTTGCTCCTTTAGCCACCACATTTCCACTACTTATGACCTACACCATCTTCTTTGCCATCTTTTCTGGTGGTTACCTGGCATTAATACTTCCTGTACTGGTGAGTAGACACATAATTAACTTTGTTAAGCTGTTTAGTACAAGCACTAGTAACAATCTCTCCAAAAGAGAATGCATATTTTGTTATTACTTTTATAATGAAAAAAAAAAAAACAACCACATACCACAGGCGTTAGAAATCCTGTAGCTAGCTGTATCCTGTGTAGTTATTCATCTTACTTTGTGGAGACAGAGTGAGAACCAGCTACGTGGGACAGGAAAGGAATGAAAGCACAAAAGGGATCAGCAGGATTCCATTTTGCTTATCCACCTTCTAGGTCAACCTTGTGTTCACTCCTCTCTAGGTCCAGTAGTCTGGCTCTAAGAATTAAGTTCCCTGACAACTCTTCAAGAGAAAAAGGGTTTCCTTATCAGTGTGGCTTCTCTCATGGTGAGGTTATTGCCTTGGTCCTATGTACTTTTAATAGAGACATTGTAATACTGTTGTTTTTATTAAATCTCCTCTCCATTTTTTTTCGTTTAAGAAGTGGGAACTGAACCCAAGAGTGCTTTACTAGTGAGCTACATTCCCAGCCCTTTTTTATTTTGAGACAGGGTCTCATTAAGTTGCTGAAGCTGGCCTCAAACTTGTAATATTCTTGCTTCAGCCACCAGAGTTGCTAGGATTATTGGCTTGTGCCATCACACCTGGCCCTCCTCTCCATTTTTACCTCAAATGGAACTGAAAAACTTATAAAACCACTTCTGTGTTTTTGGAACTACTGGAAGCCCTACAACAATCCCAGGAGGTTTCTGGTCTGATATCAGCATTACCATGGTGCTATAGAACATTAGAGGAGATTTAGTTGAAACTCCAACTTCCTAAAGTCAAAATCAATTCCTTGTCTTATTTCTTAAAAACTCATGTAAATTAGTACTCAATTACAGGTAGATTCAGCAATATCACTGAATTCAGATTGTGAATTATCATTTCCTAACAAAGATCAGTGAGGTTCAGGGAAAGAAAAATACTCCTAACTACTAATTCTCCTAAAAAACAAACAAAAAACCATAACTAATGTTTCTCCACTAATAAACTGAAAACACTGCCTAACCTAACCAAATTACTGTTCCCTATTTTACCTCCGCTCCTTCATAATACTGGGGACAAAAGGCCATCCAAACTACCTCAGAAGTCAAAATGATCACAGTCTAAGATGACAGAAACAGTGTTTGCCCCTTTGTAGGCACAGGTCTCTGTAGAATTGCATCCTTAATATGACTAATGCTGAACTCTATTCCCTACAGGTTGATTTGTGTAAGAATTCTAGAGTGCACAGGTTTTTGGGACTTGCTGGTTTCTTTGCTGGGATCGCTGTCCTTTCTGGACCACCTATAGCAGGTAATAGCTGAGCCATATTCTGAGCAAATTTCAAAAACAATAAAATACTGATCCAGGATTAATGCTAACATATAATGATAGTATCAAATTGAAGAAATGCAAACTCTAGCTTTCCTGTACCTACTCTGCTCCATCTATAGGAAAATCTGAGTGTAATCCAATAGATGTCCCCTAACAAGCTTCTTACATTATCTTGGAAATTGTAGAGCCAGTAGGTGTTGTCTACATATCTAGGGAGGCAGTCCAGAGTTTTATCAATCTCAAAGACTCATGATGCTTTAAGAAAGAACAACCACTAGCATCTTTTATCGAAACAGGAATGACTCCTGTGTTCTTTGATGTGCAATAGAGCTGTTCAAGGCTGCCCAGGACCTTGTATTTTCAAAGAGGAAGAAAGGCACTGCATATTCTACTGCACCAACAGTGGGAGAATACTTGACCTAAAGAGTAGAATCTCTGTGGAGAAGATATTTGGTGCCAGTGGTAAACATATATACAGGATCATATAGTATATATTTAGGGAGCTTTGATTAAGTTAACTTTAGGGCTAAAGTATGGTTTTTACACTCACCTTTTAAGGAACTGGATATTTTGTGCTTACTGAACATTTCACCCATGACCACTAAAACTTTGATTACTCACAAAGAAATATTTGTAGGAAACAGGCTCAAATGTTAGTTTCTTACACACCATAGGTTCTCAGTATATTCGAATGTACCAATTACTACAACACGAATTTGTAGTCACCACAAAAAAGAATTCACTTTTGCTGCTTTCATTCCTGAAGTGAGACAGAGAAGGGATGTATCATTTTTTAAAAACTAAGTTTTAGCCAGGCATGGTGGTACACACTTGTAGTCCCAGAAACTCAGGAGGTTGAAACAGGTGGTTCACAAGTTCAAGGTCAGCCTCAGCAACTTATTGAGACCCAAAGCAACTTACTGAGACCGTCTCAAAATAAAATATAAAAAAAGGACTAGGGATGTACCTCAGTGGTAGAGCACCCCTTGGTTCATTCCCTAGTACAAAAAACAAACAAGAAAAAAAGTGCAGCATACTACAATTTCCCAGAAGAGTTACTTTATGGCTAACACCCAGGCCAGTGAGATGTAGAAAACAGTTCAAATACAGTTTGCTGGTGCATTCTTTCAATTTGGACCTTGTTTCACTGGATGTCCCACCACCCTGGAACTTTTAAAGCTCATTAGGCCAAAAGTACAATGATATAATAAATACCAGGGCATAAAAATATTATTCAAATGACAAAGGCAAATTACAATGCATTTAACATTAATGTTTTTGTATACATCTTAAAAATAAAATGTTTAAAGAGTTCAATATATATATGAGAAGTCAAGGTAAGTTTTGAGACCCCTGCCTAAAAAGAAAAAGCTATAGGTGCATATGTGGGTATTGAATCAATTTGTTTTTTACTGTCTGTAATGGAAAGGATAAACTATGACAGAGCAGATTAGAAAATGGTATTATCTTTTTATTGTGAAACTTTTATTTCATGCATATACACACCAATATAATATAAAATATGAGACTTTTAAAATATATTTGTCAGTCAATCAGAAAAAATGTTTATAAGCCTTTACTACCCAAAGTCCAGCATACTCTAGAACTTATGTGAGGATAAAAAGAGCTCTTGATAAATATTTGCATCTACTGATTCTTATATTATTATTCAGGCAATAATAAATTTTGTAAATTCTACAAAAAACGTTGAAGGAAATAATAGGGCTATTGGTGATAATTTATGTAAGATTTTTAGTTCAGGAGTTGCTCACAGTATCTCAAACAAGACTGACAACATAATTCAGTTAAATTTCCTTGTCTACACTAGGATCTCTCACTGACTATAATGTGTTACTAAACATCTTGTTGAAGGAAGAAAGTACAGAAAAATCCTTACCCTCTTATAAGTTATTCCTTTGTGAAACAACAAAGGGGACTTTACAACTGCCATTAGATTTGTTTCTAACTTCTAAATCCAACAGCAACTACTGAAGAAACTTCAAAAATGCTGACTTACAGATTAACTCACTTCTCAAGGGGAATGATCAATTGTGTTGCTAAGTCTATCTTTAACTCAATTGACAGATTTACTGGTGATAAAATATTGAATTGTAAACCAAACTCAAATCTTCAGAACTGTATGAGATTCTCATTTTTTACTTACCTAGATATATTATTACCAACTGTAAAAGTTGAAATTCCTATAAAAGATTATAGACATTTTTTCATTAGGAATCTGGCAAACAGTAAATCCTCAGTCAAAATAATAGTTAAAAATGGTAACACAGATTACATGAACAATATTTTTCTCCTTCCTGTATGGAAATGAAAAACAAAACAAAAAAGTTCTAGATAACATATTTACAAATTCAAGGAAAGAAAAGAAGCACAGAAAATCCAATAACTTTAAAAATACACATTTTTATTTTTAAAAGCTGTAAATAAAGTATATGGGCTGGAAAATTATACATCTTTCTCAGCTGTGACTATGACAAGAAACAGTGTAGAAACCAAATTCTTTATATCACATCTTTGCTGAAAATAACAGTGAATGAAAAGATAAAAGTGAAAACTTACCCTTCCTACACACATGCCTCTGCAAGGTACCACCCTTGCCCACTCCCCACAGTCCCCTCTCTCCCTTTCCAATACTGAGCAATAAATTCAGTTTTAGTTAACAAAGAGAGCCAGAATTAGAGTAGGTCACACTGGCACCAAATGGAAAGCTTGGAAGGTTTTGGGAAAATGAAAAATGTTGATATTTTAAAACATTAATTTTAGTAGACCTCTATAACAAAAGTAAACCTGCTGGAAGCATATAAATATAATAGTACCTTGGCCAGAATAGCAATTGTATAATAATAATATCCAACAAACAAATCAGATGTAAACTACTTAAATGAAATTCCTCACTCATCATGCATCTAAGGCACTTGACATATAAACTCAAAATGTTTCAAGGTCATTCATTTGAAAATAAAAGGACCCATATTACTTACCTACGAAATAAAACTAAATGTGATTCCCTCTTCTCTAAATACTACCAATTCCCCACTATCAAATTATGCTAGTCTATACATTTATATATGCATTTACTTATTTAAATCAGTCACAAATAATCATTTGAAAATTCCCTTAAATATCATAAATAATTATATGATTATAACTCCATATTCTTTCAGTAATTATCAAGCTACTTATTAGCACAGTATTTTGCTAGATGCCATATGGGGACACAAAAGGCAAAAGTTACTCTCTCAAAATCCTGCTATGCCTCTGGGGGTTGTGGGTATGATTTTCAGTCTGCCTTACGTCACAGTTCAGACCAAAGTCTACACAACTTTTCTTTTTTTAGCTGTAGATGAACAGAATACCTTCATTTATTTATATGTGTTGCGAAGGATTAAACCCAGTGCCTCACATGTGCTAGGCAAGCACTTTGCCACTGAGCTATAACCCCAGCCCCCCAAACCTACAACTTCTAAAACTGAGAATGATTAGAATCTGCATTCTTCTGCTTCACTGATTGGAAGTCTGATTAAGCCACTGTAACTCATCTTTCCATTTTCTTACCTTTAATTGAATACTGTAAGCTGTGGAACAATAAAACCCAAAACCTTTAAAATATGTTGAAGTTTAACTTAATCAAGTAAATATTTCATAAAAGTTATTTTTCTCCCAGAATACTCTAGGAAAACCATTTCTAATCCAGAATAGACATATCAGCTGTATACCAGAATACATTAAAGTTAACAAGTTCCTAAAGATGTAGTACATCTCTCTTGCTCTTACTTGCCAACCTCCTACCTCATCTGAAATGACGTGGAGTGAAACAACTGTGCACCAAACTGTTTTATAGGGAGAAAAAAAGGAAATCCATTCATTTAATTTACCTCTGTCCCTTCAAATACATAAAGATAAGATAGGTATGTCATCATCTCACAAAATGATAAGTAGTTACTTACCTCTCTTCATTCTCATTTCAAACATAGCATAAAACAAATCTTTCATCTGGTCCTTGTTCTACCATTTACCCAAGATGACCTCCACAGTTTTATCAGTCACGTTAGTTTATCAATTAAGAATTTCTCTATGGCCTAAGATTTTATTTGGAGGAACAAACAAAATAACTCAACCTTTTGGTCTGCTATATATCCATTTTGGAGGTTGGGGTGAAAAGGAGGCAAGTAAGAAGGCACAACAAAGTTCTCTGTCCTCCACAAGTCCTAAGGAATATATTATACACTGAAGAGCGGGGGAAAAAGGCAAGTCATTTACTTATCTGATATTTATTTTTGCCATACAACAAAGCCCAAACAGAATTTCACTTTGATCTGACATTCCTAAGATTGATGAAAACTTACAAAAACATCAAAAATAAAATCCAAATAGCTCTCTACTGTGGTTTTTAAAAGTTCTTAAAAGGGGAGAGCAGTAGTCCTTCCCTTGAAAATATAACACACTTGGCAAGGCCAACAAATAGCTTCCAAGTGCAAACAGAGACCATAATCTTTTTTTTCCCCTTTGTGGTCCTGGGGTTGAGCCCAGGAGCACTTTCCTCTGAACTATATCTTTTTATTTTCGAGCTGTATCTTTTTATTTTATCTCTGAAACAAGGTCAAAGTTTCCCAGGCTGGCCTTGAACTTGCCTGCCTGCTACCTCAACCTCCCTTCCCACTGGGATTACTGATGTGCACCACCACACCCTTTAAGACCACAGGATTATTATAGGAAACTGTTAGACATTCCTGATCAAAAGATACAATCATATATAAGGAAATGACTCAGACTAATAATTTAAAATAATCTTTTTAATAAAACTTGCAGCATGCAGCCAATGCTTAAAAAGCAATCCCAAAAAATCTTACTACAAATTTTTATCATCAGGCCTTTAGTGAGTTGTCATAGAAGGCCCTGAGATTTAAATCTAATAATTCATGTTTCCCAAAGTTGTTCCTATCGTGGCAAACAAAATATTTGTATCACACATCCAAAGTAAAAGGATAAAGCAGCTAATAAACAATCAGTGGTTTGGTGGATGAGAGAAGATCAATTGTCTCTGTACAACTTGGAAGTTGGCCACTGTGCTATAGTTCAACAGGCAAAAGTTCTGATTTAAACTGTCTACTCATAGAATTCTCACTTATTTGAGCTAGCATCGAAGAACTTCTGGCATTAAGGACCTTCTGGGTACAGTTCACATTTTAACAAGATGACCAACAGTAAGTTTCCAATAGTAAACCTAATAAAAAGGATTCACAACTCAGTTCAACAATCAAATTCTCAAATATCTAGCAGTATTAATACTTCCTAAACTTTTCTTTAAAGAGAGACAGCGTGTGTGTGCGCGCGCTCGCACGAGAGAGAGAGAGAGAGAAAATCAATTTTATTTAGCTTTGCTGCTCTGACTCTTAGTTGTGTACATGGTGCTGGGGTTCATACCTGCATCCTCACGGATGACAGGCAAGTACCGTTAACTGCTGAGCCACAGCTCCAGCTCCAGGATGTTAACACTTTTTAAGTATGTATAGCTTAACTCCAAAATTATGTAGAATGATTTTTTTTTTTTAAAAGAGAGAGAGAGATAGAATCAACCTTTTATCTAGTTTTTCATGTGGCCTTCCTTGCTCCAACACCCAGCAGTGTACATGGTGCTGGGGTTCGAATCATGTACTCACGCATGCTGGCAAGCACCACAACCACCAAACCACTGCTCCAGCCCCCTAGAATGATTTTTAAATACTGACATTTTAAAAACAAGTTTAGAGTCTTATATTAAACTTCAAACTTAAAAGATTATTCTTATTCTTATTTTGCTGACTACAAGAAAACTGGTTTATAAAACTGTAAAAGAAAGCTCAACCCAATCTTAATTGTTTTAAATTATGATAGGAAGCAGACATTCTTGCTCAAAACAAAGGCCATGACCATATCCAAGGAAATGATTACATTAATTATGGTTTATTTGCTTTTTTTTTTTTTGGAGGGGGTTGGTACCAAGGACTGAACCCAGGTATGCTTTTAACCTCTAAACCAGATCACTAGTCTTTCTATATTTTGTTTTGAGAAAGAGTCTCCCTAAGTTGCTTAGGGCCTTCGCTAAATTGCTAAGGCTGGCTTTGTACTTGCCATCCTCCTGCCTCAGCTTCCCAAACTGCTGGAATTACAAACGTAAGCTACCAACACCTGGTCTTAGAGTAATAATTTATATGCAAAGGAATCAACTGGGCACTGCCCAGGATGAAGGGTTTTTTTTGTTTTGTTTTTGCTTTTTTTTTTTAAAGAGAGAGGGACAGTGAGGCAGAGAGAGAAAGACAGAATCAATTTTATTTAGTTTTTCACATGGCTTTCATTGCTCGGAGACTTTATTTTGTACGTGGTGCTGGGGTTTGAACTCGCGTCCTCGCGTATGCCAGGCAAGCGCCCTAACTGCTGAGCCACCACTCCAGCACCCCCCCCCTTTTTTTAAAAGAGAGGAACAGTGCTGGAGTGCTTGCCCAGCATGCGCCAAGAATTCAAGTTCAAACCCCTGCACTACGTACACAACAAAGTCTCAGAGCAATGAATGCCACATGAAAAACTAAAAAAAAAATATAAAAGTTTCTCTTTCTCTCACTGTCCCTCTCTCTTAAAGAGAGAGAGAGCGAGAGAATCAATTTATTTAGATTTTCATATGGCTTTCCTTGCTCTAACACTTCATTGTATATGTGGTGCTAGGGTTTGAACCCACATCCTCATGCATGCCAGGCAAGTGCTGTAAGTAATGAGCCACTGCTCCAGCCCCAAGATGAAGTATTCTTGAGGGAAGCAAATGAATCTAAATTAAACATACATGTCAGATGAATCTGGTGCAGGCAGTCCAGAGACCCTGAGGAAATGCTTAGAGGGCTTTGGTTTAATTATTCTGCATCAGTTGCCAGTTTATTCTTCACAGTGTTGGCTACATAAATACTCAGCAAGGAGTGCTCACTCACAAACATGTACATTATCCTGAAATTTCACTGGTACATAATCTTGTCCTTCTCTTATATTCACAATGCTTCTGCTATGATTATAAAGGAATCCAGTCTTTAGAATGACAACTGGTATGGATGCTTCCATGTAAAAGCTGGAATGCAGAGGCTTCTGGACTACTACTAATAAATTCTTTTTTTTTTTTTTTAAAGTCATTTTTTTATAGAGAGGGACAGTGAGAGAGTCAGAGAAAGAGAGAAACAACTTTATTGAGTTTTTCACATGGCCTTAGTTGCTTCAACACTCAGTTGTGTACGTGGTGCTGGGGTTTGAACCCGGGTCCTCGTGCTTGCCAGGCAAGCGCCGAAACCACTGAGCCACTGCTCCAGCCCCTAATAAATTCTTTTAAAAATATGTATGTAGAAAAATTAAATCGTCTAGGGTTGGAAATACATTTATATATAGTCATTTCAGACTGTTAGAAAAAAGTAGAGATCTAATAAAATCATACCTAAGTAAAATCTTTTAGTGGTGGACAAAGGCTAATTATTCCAAGTCAACAGAATGGATATTGTAATACCAAAGAAGCCCAAGTTTTAACTTACCTAGGAGCCAACTAAATCTAAGTTTGATTATGACAATTAATACAGGATTACTAACTCCTATCCAGAATGCTTAGAATCAGAAATGTTTCAGGTTTCAAACGCTGGAATATTTGCATATTCATAATATATCTTGGGATAGGACCCAAGTCTAAACACAAAATTCATTTGTTTCATGTACACCTTATACACAGAGCTTTTTTTTTTTTTTTTTTTTTTTTTAAGAGGAACAGTGAGAGAGAAAGAGAGAAGCAACTGTATTTAGTCTTTCATCTGGTTTTCATTGCTCCAACACTTTGTTGTGCATGTGGTCCTGGGGTCTGAATTCAGGTCCTCAAGCATGCCAACAGGCAAGCACCGAAACCATTGAGCCACCACTCCAGCTACATAGAGCCTTTTAAGGTAATTTTACATGATATTTTATATAATTCTGTGCAGGAAATAAAGTTTCATGGTGTGAAAAATTCCAATTGTGGCATCATGTGGTTCAACAAATTTCAGATTTTGGAGCATTCTGGATTTTGGTTTTGGATTAAAGATGCTCAACTTCAGCCAGGCACAATGGCACACGCCTGTAAACCCAGCTACCAGGAAGGCTGAGGCAAAAGGATCACAAGTTAAAGGCCAGGTGCGGCATCTCAGCAAGACCCTGTCTCAAAAAAATAAAAAATAAAAACCTTTGGGGATGTAGCTCAGTGGTAAAGTGCCACCAGGTTCAATCCCTAGAGATACACACACACATTTAAAAAAAAAAGCATTTAGATTTCAGGAGGAACTCCTTTAACCCACTTGATCAAGCAGTTCCTTCTCATATATTCTTATAACCCAAGCCTTCCCTTCGCAGCACTTATCATATATGAATTTTTGTGACTAATACCTACCTCCCTGCTAAACTACAAGCTCTGTGAGGGCAGACTGTCTCTTTATGCTCAATATCCATAACATACATACTACTAGGAACATAGTAAGTACTCAAATATTTGTTCAGTAAAAGAAAAAAAGGTAATCAGTTCTCCCCCCACCCCCCAGAAAATAACAGTAGTGCATGACTTTTTTCCGTTCAAGAATAGTGGTCTTCCGGGCTGGAGCTCAGTAGTTACGGCGTTTGCCTGGCATGCACAAGTATGCGAGTTCAAACCCCAGTACCACATATACAGCGAAGTGTCTGAGGAATGAAAGTCACACGAAAAACTAAATAAAAATTGCTTCGTTCTCTCTCTCTCATTGTCCCCTTTTTCTTTTTAAAAAAAGGATAGTAAAAAATAGTGGTCTTCTGGGGCTGGAGCAGTAGCTCAGCAGTTGGAGTACTTGCCTTGCATGTTCAAGGACCTGGGTTCAAATCCCAGCACCACATACACAACTAAGTGTCTGAGAAACAAGGGCTAGATGAAAAAATAAATAAAACTGATTCTTTTTCACTGTCTCCCTCTTAAAAAAAAATAGTGATCTTTTAATAAAGTTCATCACAAAATGAAATGTTATGTGTCCCTCATTTTCTCCAACTTCCATTGTAAGATTGGAGATGAGTTCAAAGTCCACAATGACTTTTGCAGAGATTAAGTCCTTAACTCAGATGAAACTGATTCAACTTATTCAATGAGAAAGAAGTTAGACAGGCAAGAAGCTTGACTAACTTTCTAATGGGTCACAATATAGATTGATGAGTATAAAAAAAGGTTCCTTCCTTTGAAGGGCAGTTCCTGGCTCAGAATTACTAATAGAAAGATCCGCTTCACTAATAGAAACCATTCCTTCCTTCCAGGCTGGTTATATGATTATATGCAGACCTACACTGGCTCTTTCTATTTCTCTGGCACGTGCTATCTCCTTTCTTCGGTTTCCTTTTTCTTCGTACCATGGGCTGAGAGATGGAAAACCAAAGGTCTGACCAGAAAGAAAAGAGGACTACAATCAAGCAAGAACTTAATAAAGGAAAATCTAAACAAATAAGTACTGAAAACAAAAGCTTGGGAAGGAAAGTTCTGTTGTTTGTAAAATTAAAAAGTAAACCAAGTAGTTTAGAAGAGTTCATCTTTATTCACCACTCTGAGGAACAGTAAGAAAAGAGTAACAGCAATTTTAAAATTATCAGTTGTAGCAACTACTTAGGTATTACATGAAATCAGTGTACTATTAAACAAATTAATCCAGATTTCCAACAGTGCCATGGGAATTGTCACCAAAATATGTGAAGATGGAAAACTGTTGTTTTTTTTTTAAGGATTCATGAAATATAACTATTGGTTAACTAGAACTTAAATCTGAATGAATATTAAAACCTTGTTTAGTGACTGGAATGGTATGCACCCCCCCTGCCTTTCAGAATTTATTATTTGTCTTCAACTAGAGGTAATCTTTGTTTTCTTTTTATTACTTTCTTAAATTTCTTATAATAAGCATGGATTGCTTTGTAAAAAAAATTAAAGCTGTTTTAAAAACCCCACAAAACCTTTATTTCAGGATTATCTGTATGGCATTCCTACCCATCTAAACATTTTTTCACTACATCTAATTGTCTAAAATATGCTTGTTAAATATCTAGATGTGTCTTCAGAACACAAGTATCATATTAAAGTTGAATAGACAGTTTAATGAATATATATGACTGCAATATCCAGAATATATACACATTTTATACACATTTTATATTATTTTGTTAAAATCTTGTAAGGTTGCTCAAAAATAAAAAAAAATTAATAAAAAATAAAAAAAAAGATTTATTGACTGAATAAAAAAATGAATATATATGAATTAAAATGTTTATTGTATGTAGAATAATTATGTTAACTAATTTCACTTAGATTTTTTTCTATTCACGTGAATAGAAATCTTTCAGGAGGAAAAAAAAAGGTTTTCTGTAACATCAGTTTCCCCTAAGATCTTCAGAATGCTCCTGAAATTACCATCATCATCACCATGATCACACCCTTCTAATAATTCCTCTCTGCTTTAAAACATCTGATTACCTATACAGAAAAAATCCTTAACTGAAAGACACCCTACTATTCCTTATATAAATAAGCCTTTGTGCAAGCTTTGCCTCCTTCTACCAGCAACCTGCTTTTCTCCACCAGACTCTTCACTTACCATTTACAATGTGACTCAAAGGCCCACTCCTCTGGAAAATCTTCCCCAGCATCGGAATCCCAACTAATTTTTAATAGAATGCTCTATAAATTCACATCAATCTTTTGGAGTAGTCTATATGATCAATAAGGTGGATGATATTATTATTATTATTGTTATTATTATTAACTGGGTATTGAACCCAGAGGCACTTAAACACTGAGCCACATCCCCAGCCCTTTTTATATTTTATTTTGAGATACTGTCTCACTAAGCTGCTTAGGGCTTTGCTAAGTTGCTGAGGCTGGCTTTGAACTTGTGATCCATCCTCCTGCCTCAGCCTCCCAAGTCACTGGGATTACAGATATGTACCACTACCCTAGCTACATTTACATTTTTTTTTTTAAGATAGAGGGACAGTGAGAGAGACAGAGGAAGAGAGAAACAACTTTATTTAGTTTTTCACATGGCCTTAGTTGCTCCAATACTCAGTTGTGTACGTGGTGCTGGGGTTTGAACCTGAGTCCTCATGCTTGCGAGGCAAGCGCCAAAACCGCTGAGCTACCGCTCCAGTCCCTACATTTACATTTAATGAATTAAAAAAAAAAAAGCCACCACTCTCACACAAACAGCAAAAAAAAGTGAGCTAGTAAGAAATCCTAGTTCTGCCACTTGTAATCTTATGATCGCATAAGTTCCTAACCTCTCTGAGCCACCAACTTCCTCCTCTGTAATGTGAAGATAATATCACCAATGTCCCTCACTGCTGTATTAAGAGGACTAAATAAAAATATACTTGTACCAAGCAAAATACCCTTCAAACAGAGTAGACACTACTTTCCTTTCTTCTGCCTTCTATTTTGAAAAAGAGGATAAAATAAATCCATGACTTGCTAGGAACCATGCCAATCAATTCCCCTTTCCCTTTTGAGCAATAATTATTTTCAAAGGGACTTCAACTACAAAGGGCAACTAGATATTTTCTTCCTTCTATACCAACTGTACATTTTAAGTAGAACCAAATGAAGAACTCCCAACTGAATTCTGACAGATTTTATAAATCTTATCCAACACAGTAGTTCTACCCAAATGTCACAGTCCCTCTAAACATAGATTGTGTGAATTAAGAAAGCATGAATCCTTGGGCTGGAGTGGTGGCTCAATGATTATGGCACCTGCCCAGCAAGTGCAAGTACACGGGTTCAAACCCCAGCACCCACTTACACAACTAAGCGTCAGAGCAACGAAGGCCATGTGGGAAACTCAATAAAAATTGATTATCTCTCTCACTATCCTTCTCTCTTAAAAAAAAAAAAAAAAAAAAAAAAAAAAAAAAAAAAAAGAAAAGAAAGCATGAATCCCAGACTGGAGCGGTGTCTCAGCAGTAGAGAACTTGCCTGGCATGTGCGAGGAACCAGGGTTGAACCTCAGCACCACGTAAGAAACTAAGCATCAGAAAAACAAAAAACAAATGAAAAAATTATCTCTTCCACACTGTCTCAAAAAAAAAAGACAGGGGCTGGAGCTGTGGCTCAGCGGTTTCGGCACTTGCCTGGCAAGCACGAGGACCCGGGTTCAAACCCCAGCACCACGTACACAACTGAGTGTTGGAGCAACTAAGGCCATGTGAAAAACCAAATAAAGTTGTTTCTCTCTTTCTCTGTCTCTCTCACTGTCCCTCTCTCTTTTAAAAAAAAAAAAAAAAAAAAAAAAAGACAAAGTCTGAATTCTGAGACCTAAGGAAATTAAAAATTTCTATACCTAATGTATTCATTGTATTAATTAGCTTCTACTTCCTCCCCAACCCCCAAACCTCCACAGCCCTTTCTGATTTTTCATTCATTCTGAGACAGTATCATTAAATTGCTGCGGCTGAACTTGAAATCCTCCTGCCTCAGCCTCCTAAGTCACTGGGATTTACAGGTATGTGCCACTGCACCTGAAAACAATTTCTGATGTTCCTATTCATTTTCTGTATTATTATTTTCATGGATAATATAACAAGGTGTCATAAACAAATGGTTAGGAACCCATATAATGAAGGACTGTCACCCCAAATGTATGTGATTTAAAGAAAAGTACAATAGTCACTGATGTTCTTTTTCCTTCCCACTCAAGAGATCCTTATGAGACAGAGGAAACAAATATTAGACCTAACTTTTTTTTTTTTTTAATAAAGAGAGGGGGACAGTGAGAGACAGAGAAAGAGAGAAACAACTTTATTTAGTTTTTCACATGGCCTTAGTTGCTCCAACGCTTAGTTGTGTACATGGTGCTGGGGTTTGAACCCGGGTCCTCGTGCTTGCCAGGCAAGCGCTGAAACCGCTGAGCTACAGCTCTAGACCTAACTTTTAACTAGGATGAGAAATACCTTTATTTCAATATCTAAGAATAGTCACTAAGGTACACACATTTTATCTATTTAATCTTCACAATTACCTTCAGAATCAAATACTATGATGCCCTTTTTACAAATGAATAAGCCAAAAGTCAAAGAAACGAAAAAATCCAGTAAGTTGTAGAGTCACAATTCAAATACAATCTGACACAAGACCCTGTATTTTTCCTTCTATACGACCCTGGCTTCTTGGCAGTACCAACAGATTATGAAGCTTATTTAACTAATATCAGTTATCTTATTTATTATAACTCAAATTGGCCTAAAATTTTTATTTCTAGATTGAAATGAATACAAAGCACATAAAAACAAACTCCCCACCTCTGCCCCCCAAGAACATTAAAACCACAAATCTTATCTGCTACAGTACAACAACACATAGTTGTTAATATGACCAACTTTCTTTGCTCTTCCACTACTTACTGCATCTGATCAAAGGTCATTTATAATTCTATAAGTTAGTTGGAATATTTAGAAATTGTAAACCTTGAAATTTAAAAAAAATTATCTTTTAGAGTTACAATTTGAAATAAGAAAGCTCCATATACTACTTCTTAGGTACTTACTGAGTTACACTTAAAAAACTGTTACATGGTGTTGTGGGGGGGGGGGGCTTGGAGTGGTGGTTACGCTCAGTAGTTACAGTGCTTGCCTGGCATGCTCGAGTACACAAGTTCAAATCCCTGCTCTAAGCAACAAAAGC
This sequence comes from Aplodontia rufa, assembly GCA_004027875.1. NCBI lineage: Eukaryota > Metazoa > Chordata > Mammalia > Rodentia > Aplodontiidae > Aplodontia > Aplodontia rufa. The sequence continues at coordinate 133,087 of PVKS010000849.1, read as the reverse complement.
CACATGAAAAAACTAAAAATAAAACTAATTCTGTCTTTCTCTCTCTTTAAAAAAAAAAAAAAAAATTGTTACATTGGGGGCTGGAGCAATGGCTCAGCTGGTTAGAGCGCTTAACCAGCATGAATGAAGACCCAGGTTCGAATCCCAGCAACACATACAAAACGTAGGGTTGGAGCAGCAAAAACCAGATAAAAAACTAAATAAAATTGTTTGTTTTTTTTTTCAGGGCTGAGTACCAAACTCTGGGGCCTTGCACGTGCTAGGCAAGCGCTCTGCCACCGAGCTAAATCGCCAACCCGGTTCTCTTAAAAAAGTAAAGTCAAGTACATTGTCACATGCCTATAATCCCAGTGACTAGGGAGGTTGAGACAAGGAGGATCCAAGTTCCAAATAAGCCTCAGCACCTTAGCAAGATCCTAAGCAACTTAGCAAGACCCTGTCTCAAAATAAAAAAAATGAAAAGGGTTGGGGATATAACTCAATGTTAAAGTGCTCCTGGGTTCAAAGACCAGTACTAAAAAAAAAAAAAAAAAACCAACAACCTGTTCAGATAACATTTCTTGAGGCTGGAGAGGTAGCTCAGAAGTAGAACACTTGCCTGGCATGGTATGTGTAAGGACCCACGTTTGAACCCTAGCATCAGATGCAACTAAGTGGAGGGAAAATAAAAACCAGAAGAAAAAAACAAATAAAAATTTAACTTACTCTGTTTTTTAAAAAGATAGGATTTCCTGCTGCTCTAAGAAAATGCTACACCATCAAATTTTTTATATGCTTGTCATAAAACATTATTTTTTATATTAAAGCTTTATCTTGGGGCTGGAGCCATGGCACAGGAGTTACGGTGCTTGCCTGGCATGCACAAGTACACAGGTTCAAACCCCAGCACCCAAGTACACTTACACAACTAAGTGTCAGAGCAATGAAAGCCATGTGAAAAACTCAATAAAAATTGATTTTCTCTCTCTCTGTCCTCTCTCTTTAAAAAGAAAAGAAAAGCTTTACAGTATTTTAAATTTTAAAAATTCTTTCTCATGTATTACCTCATTACCATGTCAATTCTGTGATAAAGTTTAGATAAGTATTATTATTCCTACTTCATACGTAAGGAATAAAAGCAAATTAAGACTAGGTTGTTTGCCTAAGGTTACAACATTAGTCCTTAACAAAACCTAAGTAATGGACTGGGAGTTTAGCTCAATAGTAGAGCACATGGAGGCCTTGGGTTCCAATTCCTAACACATACAAAAAACTCACAAAAACCAAAATCCATTAATGCTGATTACATCACTGCACCTGACTCCTCTTCTTCAATGATTCTCTACCATTCAAATTTTACTTAAATTGACATGTATACTTACAAGGACTGCCAAAATAATTTTGTGGCATTTTCCCATTAATCTAGGCATATAAGGATATGTGATGTTACGTTTGTTTGTAAAAATTAGGTCCTCAGCAGCCTTTTCAACAAATGGTGCTGGGAAAATTGGATACCTATATGTAGGAAAATGAAATGAAATTAGATCCTTATCTTTCACCCAGCACAAACTCAAGTCAAAATGGGTCAAAGACTTAAAAGTTAGACAAGAAGACTTACAACTGCTAGAAGAAAACACAAGGTCAACACACCCTCATTCCAGAGCTGGCACCAACTTCCTTAACAAGACCCCCAAAGCACAAAAAATAAAACCAAGAATCAATAAGAGGGATGCCATTAAACTAAAAAGCTTCTGCACAGCTAAGGAAATGATTAAGACTGTGAAGAGCGAACCTACAGAATGGGAAAATATCTTGGCCAGTTATCCCTCTAATAGGAGACTAATATCCAGAACACACAATGAACTCAAAAAACTTAACACCAAAAAACCAAATAACCCTATCAATAAATGGTCAAAAGTACTAACAGGAACTTTTCAATAGAAGAAATACAAAAGGCCAATAACTATAGAGAAAAAAGATTTCATCTCACTCCATTCAGAATGGTAAAGCTCAAGTATACAAACCATAATAAATGCTGGTGACGTTATGGGGAGAAATGAACACTTACATATTGTTGGTGGGACTGCAGACTAATACAACTACTTTGAAAAGCAACATGAAGATTACTCAAAAAATCAGGGATTGGGGGCTGTAGTGGTGGCTCAGTGGTTACTCACCATGTGCAAGTATGTGAGCTTGAAATCTCAGCACCATGTACACAGGAAAGCGTCAGATGAATGACACACATGAAAAACCAAGTAAAAATAGATTCTCTCTTTATCTCTCTCTCTCTCACTGTCCCCTCTTTCCTTAAAAAAAAAAAAAAAAAAGAAAAGAAAGAAACCAAAAAAACAGGGATGGAACCACCACATTACCCAGCTATCCCACTCCTGGGTATTTCCCCAAAAGATGTAAAATTGTCACACCACAGCAACACAGCCACATCAATGTTTATAGCAGCACTATTAACAATAGCTAAATTATGGAATCAACCCAGATACCCATCGTTAGATGATAAATTAAGAAATAATGGGGTATACATACACACACAATGTAGTTCTACTCAGCTATTAAAAAGAATAAAGTATGGCTATTTGCCAGTAAATGGATGGAAACAGAGAATATCATGCTAAGTGAAATTAGCCAAACTCTGAAACTCAAAGGTCAAATTTTCTTCTCATATGTGGGAGGCGGAATAAAATAAACCAAAAGGGGAGGGAAGGGTAAGATTACATAAAGAACTATTCAAATACAAATTAATAGGAGCTAAAGGAAGTCTAATAGAGTAAAGACAAGGGTAGATGGGAAGAAGGATGGGAGGAAAATGGGAGGGATAAAAATGTATATTTTGCACCACTAAAATACTAAGAAATTCCCACACAATCAATAAAAACTGGAAAAGTTAAAAAAAAAAAATCAAAAGGAGATCAGTAGAAGAAAGAGACCAGGGTGAGGAAGTGGTACAGAGGGATATTGGCTAAATTATATTGTATGCATCTGTGAATATGTAACAACAAATCCCATCATTATGTACAACTATAATACACCAATAAAAAATGTGGAAAAAGGGCTGGAGCAGTGGCACAGCAGTTACGGCGCTTGCCTCGCATGCGCTTAGTCCGAGGGTTTGGGCCCCAGCACCACGTACACAGTGAGGTGTCAGAGCAATGAAGTCCACATGAAAAACTAAATAAAATTGATACTCTTTTTCTTTCTTAAAAAATAAAAATGTGGAAAAAAATTAGGTCCTTAGAAAATAAACCCACTTAACTGTAAAAATCACTGTTTTCCATGAAGGAAAACCCCCACATATTCATATTTTAATTGTTTTAAAGACAGATAAAATTAAAAAAAATTGAACAGCGTTTTCTCTGAAGATGATAATATAAAATTAAAAACCAGTACTTTTTAAAAGCTTTGAGTTTCCCTTAAGCCAGAACCATCTTGCATGAGGTATTAGGACTACAAATTTGCCTCATGTAGCTTCATTTGACATGAATATTTACCCATCTGTCTCACATTTACCACCTATGATCTTAACATATACACATATCAAAAAATGAAGAGCTTAGAACCAGCTTTTAAAAATCAGGTTAAAATCCTTCATGTTTTATTTCTACGAGATGCAAATGCATTACCTAGAAGCCCTCGGAAAAATGAAATAAGTCATTTCTTAGAAAAGAACCTAATCCCCCTATACATTCCAACAGAAATTAGTATACTATGGAATTTCCTTCAATCCATAAGGAGGATCAATAAGAACATAGTAAGTTGTTTTGAGGGAAGCAGAGACTGAGCTAAAATCAGAGGGACTAACAACTGTCAGTTTGTCTGGAAATAAAGGAGTTCTTGAGACCTGAGACTTTCAGTTTTAAAACCAGGACAAGTTGCCTACTCTTACAGAGCAGAGAACAAACATGTCTGGATATCTGATAGTAGGCAGCACACTAAAGGTTTTCCTAGCTACCTCCCCCCAACAACAACAAAAAAATCACAAATTGTTTTATTTTTACTTCATGCAAGAACCAGTTGATATAACATAAACTAATAATACAGGAACACATTTTATAATGAGAACTCACTTTGAGGCATGAAGTAACCAGGGACTTGTGAAGTAAAAAATTTTTAGAATGAGTATACTTTTACCCACTCACAAACTTCTAACTTTTTAACCTCTTATACTGTTTATACAAGTGACAATTTCAGCAGAAATAAAGTCAAGGTGTCTAACTCTGGTTTGTGTCAACCAACAATAAGGTTCTTTTTTAGCAAGGAAAAGAGAATCTCATCCCCTTAACGGTAGTAGGTAGGACTAAGGAAATAAGATAGGTGGTGGTGATATCATCATCATCATCATCATCATCAATGTACCAGAGGCTGAACCCGGAGGCATTTAACCACTGAGCAACATCCCTAGCCCTTTTTTTTTTTTTTAATTTTGAGACAGATCTCACTAAGTTGCTCAGGACCTTGCCAAGTTGCTGAAGTTGGCTTTGAATTTGCAATCTTCATGCCTTAGCCTCCTGAGCTGCTGGTTTATGGGTGTATACCACCATGCCCACCAAGACAGGTAATTTCTAAAGAGCAAGCACTAAGAATATCTTTCTTCTAGTATCTCAAAGTTAGTCAGTTTAGTAAGTTGTTTTCATACACCAACCTGTAAATCAGAGAGGTTCGCTTACCACTTATTTCAAGCCTAAATGCTGCAGCTGTGCAGCACAGCACTCAGACACCGCAGCAAGAGGATGACTCACCAACCGGCAGGTATCTTAGGTTCTACGAATAATGGGCATCTGCCTGGATGAGAATAAATGTATGTTCCCCAACAGAAGACCTCATCCTGCTTGACTAAGAAAGGAGAAAGGCTTAAAAAAATATCAGTCAGTAGAAGAGTACAGTACTTGTTTTATAATTGAAAGAAGAATCAGACTGCTACTTATAATTCATGCAGACTTTTAAAATGTCCTCTGTACGTACTTTATATCCCAATTTTCACTTATAAGTACAAGAGAATCAGATCTAAGAAGATAAAAATTAGTTTTATGACCCCCCCAAATTAAAAATAACTGAAAGTGAGAATTAAATTGTTCATTCTTTCAAGAAATGAGAAGTCAGAGTCACAAGAAAAATCCATATTTAAACCCTTTTTACTATATTTAATGACTTGATGTGAGTTTCCACTCAGAGAAATATGTAGTTCCTATCTGAGGTCTAGTTCACTGATATATACACATATGTGGAAACTGACACCATGCCACAGTTTTAATAAGATACGGGTTTATAAATATGGAATAAAAAGAAACTTACCCTTTCCCTTTGTGCAGCTCTGACTTCCAACCCAGTTTCTATAGAAACAGAAGGACAAGTGCCAGTGCCAGAAGTCTGCCAATTAGAACTCATCTTTTAGTTGATGAATAATAAAGCCAGATCCCAAAGTCGACTATAGGGTTTTGATTGTCAGTAGTTCCTAAAAAGAAACCCAGGAGGAAAAAAGATGTTTAAACAATTACTGTACTTAGAAATACTCCCTCTTTAAACTTGACTATTAAATAGGTAGAAGATGGAAATCCAATACCATATGTTAAAAAAAATTACTAGGGTTTCAGTTATCACTAAACTTAAGCAACAGAAAATAGAACAAAAGATGACACTGGAGACTCAAAATATCTTTAAACCACTACATTAAAGGAAAAACACTATATATTGCAGAAATATAGTAGATCCAATTACCAAACATTAAAAGTTCAAATTAATTTATTGTTTTTGTGGAATGAATTATCAGTAAGAGCACAACACTCCAAGGGTAAACTTCACAAATGAAATAAACGATGATGTAGTTTCCACTATAAACAAATCTTTCATTTCTAAGGACATATTTATAAATCATAAATGAACCCTCAAAAAGCTTTCTAGGGATGGAAAAATATAGCTCGCTGACAGAGCACTTGCCTAGCATGCTTAAGACCCTGGGTTCAATCCCCTAGGGGGGAAAAAAGAAAGTATTAGAAAGTATTCTAGAGATGTCAACATTGCTGTGCGTAACAAAAAAATCCCTCCAAAGCACACAGACCAGTTTAAAACTTTTAAGTACTGTGGGATGTGGGGCCGGAGTGGTGGCTCAGCAGATACAGTGCTTGCCTGGCATGTGCAAGGATGTGGGTTCAAACCCCAGCACCATGTACCCAAAAAAGTGTCAGCGCAATGAAAGCCACAGGAAAAGCTAAATAAAGCTGATTCTCTTTCTCTCTCACTGTCCCTCTCTCTTAAAACAAAAAAAAATTGTGGGATGTGAGAATTATCTGGCAGCTTGGTGAATATATTTTAAACTTTTTTCTTCTTTTTTTTTAAGAAAAGAGGGAGAGAAGAGAAAGAATCAACTTTATTCTTTTTTATCTGGCTGTTGATTCTCTGACACTAGGTTCATACCAGGTCCTCACACATCCCAGGCAAGTGCTTTAACAGCTGAGCTACCACTCTGGCCCCCTATTTTAAACTCTTTTAATATGAAAATCTTAACACTTGAAAATATACCTATATTTAGATTAAGGCAATTTATATTCTTTGAACATTCATACTGATATACAAATACATATGAATTAATCTTTATTTTCTTTTGTCACTGTATATTTCAATATGAATTAGATATTAAAGGAAAACCTGTGTATGTATGAAGTTAGTATCATAGTACAACTAAAAAACAAAGGCCATCAGGAATCATTCCTCAATCTTACCTAACCCATAGATAGATCCCAATCTATCTTCCCATAGAAAATTTTATGGCTGGTACAGGGGTAGCTCTGTGGTAGAATGTATACCTTTCAGACCCTGAATTCCAACCACAGCACCACAAAAATAAAAGTTCTAAACCTACCTCAACCAAATTTTCTAAACTGTGGTGAAACTAAGCAATCGCAGGGTTTGTAGATATTCTCACCTGCATTTGTTTAAAAAAAAAAACAAAAAACAGGAGCTGTGGTGTAGCCCAATGGTAGAGCTTTGCCTATCATGTGCAAGACCCTGGGTTTGATTCCCAATATAGCAAAATAATAATGATGATGATGATGTATTCTATTGCAATGTGGACCATAGCAGAATGGAAAGGAGGAAAAAATATAAGCATAACCAAATAATCCAGACAGACTGGTAATTTTCTAATCACCTGAATCTCACTAACCCAGAACTCTTTTATTCCTACTTTTCTCCTTGAAAAAAGTATATATTTTTAATGTTACACTATAACTGTCATTGACTAACACAAACCTGAGTCTTATGCATGAGAAAGATTCTAGTTATCAATTTTTATCACATGGAGCAGTGGCTCAGCAGTTGGAATGCTTGCCTGGCATGCACAAGGACCCAGGTGAAACCCCAGTACCACATACACAACTACAGGTTGGAGAAACAAAGCCCAGATGGTAAAATAAATAAAACCGATTATCTTTCTCTTTCCTTTTCTCTCTCTCAAAAAAAAAAAAAAAAAAAAAAAAAAAACTTAGCTACCTACACCTAAAGCAATCTTTATCTTATTTTGATACAGGGTTTCACTAAGTTGCATATATATATATATATATATATATAGAGAGAGAGAGAGAGAGAGAGAGAGGGACAGTGAGAGAGAATAAATTTTATTTAGTTTTTTAAATTTGGTTTTCTTTGTTCCAACACTTAGTTGTGTATGTGGTGTTAGGGTGCAAACCTGCATTCTCATGCATGCCAGGCAAGCACCGTATCCACTGAGCCACCACTCCAGCCCCTAAAGCAGCGTTTCTAAAACTTTCATATATATATATATAAAACCTGGGGATTTTGTTCCATTTAACAGGTATGGGAGAGGCCCTGAAAGTCCAAGTTTCTAGCAAACTTCCAGATGATACTAATGCTATCAGTCTGGGGACACACTTTTGGTAGCACGGATTCTGCAAGACTAAGCAATATAGGGTAAATTTAATTTTCAGAATTTATATATATGTGTATATATATATATATACACACACACACACATATATATTATATTGTTTCATTAGAAGCATGTTTGATTGTTCAACAAATAAATTTCTTAATAAAAAAATAAAGACTGCGCAATATGCATACTATATTGAGCCCAAATTATACTCTGAAATTTCTAGGCTTACACTTTCAAACAATCCTTAAAAGACTGATGGTGTTTGTATTCGTTAGTATGTATAAGATTTGTCTCTAGAGCAGCAGGTCTCATCTTTGGCTATTCACCAGAATCACTAAAGGCACTTAAAAACAAATAAAAAACAATACATGGGACTTCCCAGAGTCCCACCCCACCCAGGTCAATTTTTTAAATGATTCTCTGAGAAGGAGCCTCAGCTATTGATAAAGTTCCTCAGGTAATTCTAATATCAGTCAGGGTTAGGACCTCTGCTATAGAATGCAGAAAAATTCCAATTAAGGAGTCCAGTTTAACCAGACTGGAGCAGTAGCTCAGTGGTAAAGCACTTGCCTGGCATGAACAAGGACCCAGCTTCCAATCCCAGCATCGCATACACAACTGAGTGTCTGATAAATTAAAACCAGATGAAAAAAAATGAATAAAATTTATTTTCTCACTCTCTCTTTAAAGGAGTCCAGTTTACAGACATATTTCTGTTCACATAATTATACACAAACTGGGGCTTGAGCAGTGGCTCAGCAGTTACACTTGTCTGGCATGTGGGAATACGTGGGTTCAAACCCCAGCACCACATACACAACGAAGTGTCAGAGCAACAAAGTCCAAATGAAAAACTAAATAAAATTGATTCTGTCTTTCTCTGTCCCTCTCGGAAAAAATAAATAAATAAATAAACAAACAAACTAGTAAGTAAGATACTTATTTTGGGAGCTAAAAATAAAACTCTATAATCAATTTCTTGAGCTAAAATGAAAATCAATTTTATGGGACATCAATGTTCCCAACTGCCCTAAAATGTTTAATAAACAAATACATATGCAGCACCTGACAGTATTAACTTTGCCTGTAATAACAGTTCTATCGTGGACAAAGAAATAATAACTTATGGTCATGCATAAAGTCTTTTTCTTGGGTGAAAAGAAAATCCGTTGATCACCTGAGAAGAATCAGACAACAAATTCAGTGATTCAAAATTATATACACATGTATCTGGTTCACATAGGATGACAGCTATTTTTAGTATGTTTTTAGCAAGTATGGTCTGATACCACTAGAAAAACTGCAAGTTAGAGTACAGAAAGCTTCATCAGTGTATTATATTAGAAATGTATGTGACTACAGTGAAAATTGTCATGACAATTTACTGAAAGCAGCAAGAACACCAAGGGGCACATTGAATAAAAACTGAGGATATACTACAAAGACTGCTTTCAAAGTTCAGGATAGTCAACAACCATGAATCCTAAGAAAAAAATATAACTATTATTGTAAAGAATACTAAAATATAGCTCAGTGTTAAGGCATGTGCTTAGTATGCATAAGGCCCTAGGTTCAATCCCCACCCCAAAAAAACGCAACCTAAAAAACAACCCAGTAAAAGACTGCTGCTGGGCTGGATCAGTGGCTCAGCGGTTAGAACACTTGCCTGGCATGCTCAAGGACCTAGGTTTGAGCCCTAGCACCACATACTCAACTAAGTGTTGGAGAAACAAAAACCAGATGAAAAAATAGATAAAATTGATTCTCTCTCCCTCTCTCTCTTAAAAAAAGAAAAGAAAAAGAAACACTGCTGATTTCTGAGCAAGAATATATTCAATCTAACAGAGAATCTGAAATGCTAATAATGTATTTTCCTTGGCATTTGAAACAAATATATGATACTTTCCTGAGTCGGGTAGTAGAATCTTTTTTTCCTTCTTCTTCTGGTGCTGAGAAGTGAATGCAGGACCTCTTGGCATGCTAAGTACAAACTCTACCACTGAGCTACAACTCCAGCCACAGCTAATCAAATCCTGATCGAATTCTAACACTTCTATTGAAAACCTCCAATGGCTTCCACTTTATTAGTACTGAGATTATAATTCAAACCTTTCCCATCTCTCTTCTTCCATCAGAATGGTACGCTCCATGAGAAAAGAGAAACTTGTCTGGATTTTTCACCAATATATTATATAACTAATTAATAGAAAAATTAATTAGCTATAGTTATCAAACAATGAAGCATTGATCATACAAAATAAGAACTCTTTCAGTCATTTACAGGGCAAAGATACATTCAGCTTTATACAGTTTGAGTATTCTGTATTTGAAATTCTTGGGGCCAGAAGTGTTTCAGATTCACAGTTTTTCAGCCTTTGGAAGATTTGCATAGGGTTTACAAGTTGAGCATCCCTAATCAGAACTTTTATCAATACCAGGGATCCAACCCAGGGCCTTAAGTATACCAGGCAAGTACTTTACCCCTGAGTGATATCCCTAGCCCAGAAATCTGAAACTTTTTGAACATCAACCTGAAGACCAAAAAATTTCAGATTTTGGAGCTTTTCAGGTTTTAGATAAAGGATGCTTAAACTGTAATTCCTTTTGTCTCAGTTCTATTAGCAACCTAGTTAGGTAGTAGATAAAGGTTATGATCCATTAACGGAAACAGCTTTTATGTGCACATACACATGAACTTGCTCAATTCTAGTGCTTCCAATTTTAAGATACATTACAGTCATATTATTTTTAGATTGTCTAAAAACTCATGGATACCTTAATCAGCTCCTGGTTGTGTATCGCTTAGCCAAACCATAAAACTTTTCTAGTGTATCTTTAGCATTTCATAAAGTAAACAGTGGCCTTTTTTTGCAGATTATTATTAGGTAAAATTAAATACTAAGTAAGATTATATTGAAGAAATAATCACATAACTATAAAATGGTTACTTAAGTAACAATTTTAAGTAATAAATCTGATGGCATTAGCAGTTTTGTTCTTCCTGTCTGCTACAACAGCTCTAAGTTTATCTTCTGGAAGTGCCTCCTCTCAGCTTCTAAGACAGAACACTATTCTTGCTATCCTACCTAGGTTTCTTTTCCAGCACCATCTTCTCTTCCCATCCTCAAATACATTATCCTAGATTTACATCCCAGGACTCTATTCTTCATGCACCTGTTTTATTCAACATGCAACCCACGGACCACAGTATCTATTAGAATTACCTGGAAAGCTTGTAAAAGAATAAAGACTCCTGGGCCATCCTGGTCCTAACATTCCAAAATGCCTGCAGTGGAGTGAAGAGCCTATTTCCCCAAGGTTTGTTTTGGGGCACAATATCACTGAGCTACTTTCCCAGCCCTCTTTAATTTTTTAATTTAAGACAGGATCATATAAGATGCCCAGGTTGGTCTTGAATTTGTGACCCTCCTACCTCAGCCTTCTGAGTTGCCTTGCTTCCCAAGTACTGCAAATGCTGATATACTATAGTTTGAAATCCACTGCCCAGAGACTTCCTCTGGTTTGCAGATTTAATCATATCCCTAGACTCCAGAATAAAAAGTAGTGAGGCACAACAGCATACTGACCAAAAGAGCCCTAGCTGGGACAAAGACCTGCTTAGAACCTCAGCTTCATCACTTACAGTCAGATTATGGTACGTGGTAAGACTTAAATAAGACAATGTGCATATAGTACTTGGCAGAATGCTCGGCCTGAAGTGGGTATTCAACAAATGATTGCTATCAAAAAAAGTTCCAAATGATCATCCATCTTCGCTCCACCCTCCTCAAACTGGCTTGCCCTTCAGGATATCCTATTTTTATTGATTCAAGCATCTTATTAGTTTTCCAGGTTTCAGTCTGCATCTTTTCTATGGACCCTCAAGCCGCTATATTATTACTCATGCTTGCCTGCCTAGCTGTAGATCCCAACCTCCCTCCATCTTTCCAGAACAAATTCTTCTGTAATGCCTTTCTTGACCAGCCCAGCATAAAGTTACCTATTTACACAGTCATTTCATATACCCACATGAAAATTTAAAGTTTATTAGCACTGAATTAGATAATGACCTGTGGCATTTTTCCTATAGTTGACATGTACTGTTATAATTTTCCTGATATTTAACTATCCGTTTATATGAGTTTCCCCAATTAAAGTTGCTAAAGGGGGTAGGTAGAGACTATCTGATCCTTTCCTCTACTTCCTAGTCACAGCACCTTACTTCCTAATTATACAGCCTGCTTTCAAATGATTATAGAGAAATCTAGATTGAAAGCTGAGTATCAGAGTCACCTGAATTGAAGCATGTTAATTTTACCTCAGGGTCAAAAACTCCTTGGCTGCTAAGACCAAGCTTGTCCAAGATTTGAAAAAACTTTGTTATTCAATAAATTTCTCTTCGAAGAACTTCAAACTAGATTCAAGTTTCTAAGTGAAAAGATCTTTTCACAGGGAAGCCCAGAAAGTAAAATTGAGTGGGAGATGATAAAGGTAGTGATCAGCTAAGCCATAATCAGATATACTATTATAAAAAGAAAATTAGATGCTATATAAACCATAGGTCCTAAATTTATTACCTCAGATAAACTGCTTTAATAGCATGGCTCATGCTATGGAAGTGGAAATTTATAAAATCTGGGTTGTTTTAATGAAGTCAGGGTAATCCTCATTTCCAATTTTCATACTTGCAGTCAAACTTCAAAAAATGAGCCCAAGTCAATTCAGAGGTGTTTCTGTAACTATTTCCTATACAGAACCCTAGTATTTTTTTCTTTGTACCAAGGATTAAACTCAGGGACGCTCAACACTGACTGAAACACATTCCAGTCCTTTTTATTTTGAGACAGGATCTCACTAAGCTGCTTAGGGCCTTGCTAAGTTGCCGAGGCTGGCTTTGAACTTGTGATCCTCCTGCCTCAGCTGCCCAAGCCACTGGGATTACAGGCATGTACCAATACACCAAGCCTAAATTTTAATCATATGAAAGATACTGGCAAACCACACAATTCAACAGGGCAGTTTCCAACTTATTAAAATAAAAACTCTATCTAACACAACACAGTTGAGTGGGAATAAATAATCTCATAAATACTGCAGTTTCAAAACACTGTCATATTGTGTACAATGTTTTTGCATAATACAGTTTTATATATAAATAAAAGCAACACTTCCACATTCTTCAGAAATGAAGCAGCCTGAGACTTTAGATAAATACTAAAAATGTAGAAATAAGTAGAATGTGGAACACAATCTTCCTAAAACTCCACAGTGATTTACAATATTTGCTTGCTAATCGGAAAAACTATGTAATGGGTTTACAAAGTGAACTAGCAAAGGAAAGAAAATACACTGAAAACTGACATTTACAGCAGGTATAAAACCTTTGAAGAATGGCAAAGAGATTATTTAGCAAAGCCTTAGATGGCAACCATATAAGGAGACACACTGTCCTTCATTTTGTCCCTTTTACTATATCAAAGTATGGGTACATAATCCACCCAGCTAAACAATCCAAGGGGCTCAATAAAAACCATGGGAAACACAGCTAATACACATCAACAACTATAGTTACCAGATTCTGCAAGTCTTCTGGAATACACAGAAAAGAAAAATTCTATTCTAAATTTCTGATCCCATTTATAACGAAACAAGAAAATCTAAATTGTATTATACATTTAAAAAGTTGTGCTTTGGGCTGGAGAGATGGCTCAGCAGCATCGCACTTCCCTGGCATGTGAGAGGACCCAGGTTCAAATCCCAGCACCACATACACAACTAAGTGTTGGACCAATGAAAACCTGATGAAAATCTAAATAAAGTTGACTTAAAAAAAAAAATTGAGGCTGGAGTGGTGGCTCAGTGGTTTCGGTGCTTGCCTGGCAAGCACGAGGACCCGGGTTCAAACCCCAGCACCACGTACACAACTGAGTGTTGGAGCAACAAAGGCCATGTGAAAAACTCAATAAAGTTGTTTCTCTCTTTCTCTGTCTCTCACTGTCCCTCTCTCTTATTAAAAAAAAAAAAAAAAATTGTGCTTCTGATAAGCTGCCAAAGCCTCACACTTGAATCCTAGGGGATTATTTGCAGGACTGTAGGATTAACTGGACATTAAAAATGTTAAAACGCAAACAAGTGTCAGGCTTTTCTCAACACTGCCTACTCAGTTCCCCAAAGTAACAGGTGACTAATTTTATAATCAATCTATTTGTGGGACAAGGAAAAAAGTAACCATTTGGGCTAAAATATCTATCATTCCCAAACAGATGAGTGCCATACTTTTTTGTTGTTATATTCCGTAATACTCTTAATTTTGAAATTTAGAAATCAGTTTGTAAATGAGCAACACTTTGATACAGTAAGTCATTTTGCACCATTACATCACAACAAAGGGCAAAGGCCAAAATTAATGGAAATTGTCAAATTTTTACAGGATACCAAGGCCACAAGTTTCAAATCCATTACCAAAATCCCTTATTAAAATAACTTTTTCAAATGTTAAAAATACCAAGTAGAACAAAAGTTCTGGCCTGGAATTTTGTAAACATGGTAGTTCAGTGAGAAAAGGAAGTTAGTAGAGGCATCGGAGTGCCTAGACTTCCAATCAGTGAAACATACCCAAAACATTAAATGCCCTCACCCTATTAATTACAATGCATTTTTGACCTCTAAAAACCCTCTTACCTGTTTACAAGTTTATACAGCTGTTTGCCACTGGAACACCACCTTGCAGAGTATAACCATGGCATCCTTGGTTGATAATCACCTGTTGCCTAGCAATCATCATCCCGCATGGAGACAGACAGCACTAGGGCTCTTCCATCCGAGGTTAAATTCTTAACAAGCCCAACAAGCCTGCATTTCAAGGAGGTCTTCGTCTGCAACTAGTTAAGTTTAAAACTGGCAAACAACAACCATGGTGTCTGAGGCCAATGGTGCAGCATTGCTGGCTTCCTCTTGAACTCCCAGCGTTGTCACTGTGCACCGAAGTCTCCTGCTGCAAACAGGGGAGTTGTTCTCCTGTACTGGGAACAGGCTTCCAAAGCTCAAGAGCCCCTGTACAGGATAATGCAGGAACTAAAGGCAAACACTTTCTCCTCCTTAATGATGCCTCCATTCTTTCCTCACAATCTGTACTACCAACCGAAGTGACTGGGCCTGAGTGTGCGTTCGTACCTATGAAACCGTCACGGTGCATGCACATCCAAGGCATGTAGAACCACAGGTCAAATAAGGCACAGATACCAAGTAACGGTTCTAATTACAAACGCTATCTCTCAGGAACTCTTCATCCATTCAGAACTAAACCCATCACTGCATAACTCTGGTAAGAAGCCCCTGGAGACGGAGGAGCTCCTCAAATGTGTCAGGAAAGGCTTTATTAACATCATCATTAACATTTAAAAAGCAAACGGAGCATTTCTCCTTCTTTTGGCAATTTGGTGGAAATGTTAAAAGTGCAAGATAAAGCAATTTCAAACTTTTCTTCAAATTAAAAATGAAACTAAGGCCAAACGTGATGGGTGAACAAAATAAATCAAAACTTAAATTTCAGCAACTCCAGCTCTTCAAACCAGCAAAGCCCCCGACTCGTGCGTGCACTGTGGTGAGGCTTAGGGTGCTTGCCCCGGCTTCTTGTGTGCCAGCAAACAGCACCATTCCCTCATCACGTTGAGGACCGAGAAGCAAAGGATCCCCTTCACTGCAAACAAAGGGGGTCCCGGTAACACTAGTGATCCTTCAGAATTGACACACCGTGATAGTCAAAATGAAATTGATGGTCTCCCTGCTTCTTGCTCAAGACATACAAGATCTGAGCAGCAGCAAGTACCCCCTCGGCTGCAAACAAAGGGGTCAAGGTTTGCCGTCAATTCACTTCCAGGCAGAAAAACATTTTCCTCAAAAGAAACAATTTATTTAGAATAAAACAAAAGCAGCTCAACTGTGAGCGCACGTTTGAGTGACAGCTACTTTTAAGCTGTGTGAGCCATAAAAAGGGTTTTTTCTTTACTTTTCCAGAACTCTTGTGTACACAGCACAAAGCAAAGAGGTCATTTTTTTCCACTTAAAACACCGGCATTGGCATCACAATAGCAGATACACAACGTTAAGCTGCCATTTTAGTAAAATGCACAAATACTAAACAGATTAGCTTTCTTCCATCAGAGGCCCATGTAAACTCCACATAAGCCACAACTTCTCTTCAAAAAGGTCCATTAGAGCTTTGAATTCCATATCTTCATCCGCTGTTCACCAGTTTTGCTTGCGGGGGGAAAAAAAGGTTATTCAGTACAAACGTTTACAATATTAAAAATATATATATTTCCCCTATGCCATTATAGATGGAACATAATATCAACAAAACCTTCCTGGATAGGACATCCACCTCAACTTCAAAAAGCACCAATAATACCCACTGGCACAAACCTTGAAATGAATTTACTATATGAGTACACAACAAGTAGAACAATAGGCAAGTTTCTTTAAAGACTGAAACTGAGGATTATAGAACTGAAAATATCCTTTATCCTCCTATAACCGAACAAAATGTGGCAAAATTTTTTGGAAAAAAGCAAGTTTGTAATCAATTTATAATTGACCAACATTTCCTAAATATAACTTTTAAAGTGAAGCATTAAAAAGGTGGAGTTTACTCAAACTTTCACCCCCTGTACTTTCATTTTGTAATTTGTAAGGAGCATTATTATCAAAAGGGGTCAAGATACAAAGCAATTTAAAAATCCACCTTTATATCACCAAAAACAGCAGCTGTTATTTTCTGTTAAGAAAACACTCATACATTGCTAACAGTCAAACAACACATCAGGACTTTTTTCAACTGTTTAAATCATACACATAAAAACTCTTCATTAAGCTTAACATTTTACTGTGGTTACCTGAAATCATTTTCCCCCTTTACAGACATCACTATAACCAGAATATTAACAGGGTCAGCTCCATTTCTCTTCTTGTTCTCATAACCATCTCCCAACTCAAAACCAAACTGTGACACAGACCAAAAAAAAAAAAAGAAGAAAAAAAAAACAAGTCCATAATTTCTCTCCAAAAAAAATTTTTTTTCACATAAAAGGTCATTAAGGCCATCTTCTCAAGAGGCTTTCCTTTACCAAAAAGGTTTTGCTTAATGGTTCCTATACGAACACAAACTTCAGTTCAGTACTACGCCTGCAAAATGAACAATTTCACTATTAAAAAAAATTTTTTTTCAAAAGTATTATCAGCGAACACCTGTTTATAAAATAGTTTTTAAATAAACCTGGAAATGTCTGACTGAAAAACACTTGACTTTTACTGCTGTACATCAAATGATCCATGGGAGTCAAAAAGGGAATATAGTACCTTCAAAACAAAAGCTTATACCAGCCAGAGGATGGACATTTTAAGAAGTAATTTATAAAGGAAAACTTTATCTACTCTCTCAGTTGATAAGAGTCAAAGAACATAGCTTAAACCAGAAATTTAAGTTTTCCTGTGAAAAAAATCCTTACAGAAATCCCAGTTACAATCAACAAAATAGTATCAAACAATTTAACTACAACTATTTGCTAGGAATTGAGCAACTGCTTTAAATTTCCATAAACTTTCAAGTTGTAATATTAAAAGTCTTAAATTACCTTATTTTCACCAGCAATATTTAATAAGTAACTGAGTAATATATTAAGAAATTTTCTTTCCATTCATTTTAACTGAGTTCCTGAAAAATCAATTACTCTAAAGTAATTAAATAAAATTTTTAAAAATTGGTGTTACAAAGAACATCCAACGTAATGATTATGAAATTCTGGCTAATAAGAATTAGAACAGATTTTAGACTTTTGCTTTCATTCAAATTCTGAAGGTTTAAGTAGATAAACTTACAGATATTATGAACCTGCACAACAAAATGGGCAACACAAAAAAAATTCATCAGGACAATGGCACTCTGTAGGTAAGCACCAAACTAAACATCATTAGTTTTTTCATAATACATACATTTAGAAATGATATCAAGCCAGTTTCAAAAACACTGAAGCACAAATTGCCCAGATCTAACAAAAGCAGCAATGTCAGATAAGGATTCGAACAAACATGGAGTAAAACCACAGTACTCTTCAGTAGGCTATCATACCAACTTAAAAAAGAAAAAGGGCAAAACCACACACATTTTGGCTTATAGTAAAATTAGATATCATGGACTTACTCTCTAGAAGAGCAAAATCATTTATCCAACTATCTTATCAAAAGATATTCAAAAGTTAATGGTTAGTGAAATTATTTAAACTGGAAAAATGTATCTAGCTTACAAATTGTACTTTAACCCCTGTATGCAGATCGTACACCTGCATTAGTTTCTGAATAGGTGTCTACTCCACACCAACTACCACTTTTTGAAGGCAAAAGACATCCAAAGTATTAATTGTAGTTCAGGTATTTTCCCTATAAATGCACCAAGGACCTTCATGCTCATAGCCTAGTATTTTCCTTCTCTCAAAATGGCTAGTTTTTCCAGTTTAAAAACAAAAACAAAAACAAAAACAAAAACAAAAACAAAAAAAAACCAAAACCTTCAAAAAGTTTTTTTAAATTTATAAATGCATAGTGAAAACCAAAAAGGATGACGCAGTAGTAATGATGCTTTCATGCTGACATGCATTAGACACCTGTCATAATGGAAAATAAAAATTACATGACATTTCCCTGGGTTATTATTGGTGCTATTTCAAAACTGCCAGCTTTGATAACAGAAAGAAAACAGTTGGGTTCTGCCAGGCTTTGAGTAAGTCACTTTCACAGAATAAAAACATGACCATGATCCAGAGGTCCCAAAGTTCCTCATATTTAATTATCAAGGGCCTTAACTGACATCCTCAACACTCAAATCAAGGGAAAAAAAAAAAAGTTACTAATGACCTGAGAAATAAGGGGTGGTGACAGAGGTGTAGGTGAAAAAGTAGAACCAAAAATCATTCATCACTGTAAAGTAGCACAAGCCCTTGTTAAGAACCTGAAGTCATATCATTCTCAGATTGGGAACCATGAAAAAGAAAAAAAAAATAATAACCCATGCAAATGGGTTAAATTATTTTATATTAATTATAGGTATCTAGACAAATAAAACAATAAAAAAAGGGTTTACCTACACTGACATTTCAATCTCTGGCTGACCGGTAGAGAAAATATGAAACATCAAATTTCAAAGATATTCAAAACATTTTCAATAATGTCACCACTAGTGTTTGAATATGAAAATAAAAAACACAAGTGAAATTTCTAAAAAAAGCATACTGATAGCATTTTAGTGACTTTAAAAAAATTCTGCATTCTAGATATGGTTGATTAAAGCCCAATGAAACAAGATGACTTATGAGCCTGCAGTCAACTCTTCTTTCTATTATTTAAACCAGAAATTTGAATGGATTCAAAAACAAAAACTCATCTTGATGAAGAACACTTAGTTTTGAAATATACACAATTAGAACAGGACCTGCTACACTTCTCTGGAAAAAAATCAGTAAAACACCACCACACACCTATAACTAACCAAAGAATTCTGATTTTAAAAGCACCTACTCAATTCTTGCATACTATTGTAAGCATAAGACATACTTGGTTTGTAACATAGTCCTCAATTTTTACTGAACAATTACAGCTACAAACCAAAAGTGCAATACGGGATACAAAACTCAAGAACTAATGATAAAAATGCATGTTACAGCAAACTCTCTGGGAATAAACTGTATTTTAAGAAAAGCACTCAAATACCTGATTAAAATAATTATACTGCTAAGCAATTTACCAGCATATGCTTTCGAGATCCCTGATCAAATCTGTCACACATGTAACATTTCTGGAATTATTTATCTACACATCAATCCAACCACTTTTTGGTGTATATTACTATCTGCATACAGTCAGAGGGCTCTTTTCTCCAAATTCTGATTTCTCAAAATTTTGGTTTTGTAACTTTGAGGATTTTTTTTAAGTTTAAAAAAAAACTGAAGAAAAATATGGAAAAAATTTCCTCACAAGGTTAGAAACTCCTAATTAAAGCAAATCCATCTTCTTGCTACTTTCAGGACATCCCTTTCACTTAAAATAGCTAAACTGTCCTGACTTCTAAAGAGGTTTATAAAAATATAAAAAAAAGAAAACTAAACAACTAATTAAAAAGAAAATCTCATCTGATGCTGTATCCCACCACACTTCACAAAACGGGAACCATGTCAAAGTAGTAAATACAAGTTATACATGAACTTTAGGACGCACCACGGACAATGATCATGACCAGGTAATCTTCTTCAGATTTGGCCAGTGCCTTGGCAGGGGAATCCAGGAACTGCTGGGAGAATTCACAGGGTGGGAAGGCATGAAGGACCCCGGTGTTTTCCTTGTCTTTGTTGCCTCCCACAGGGAGGCTGATCACCCCAGCTGCCTGCTTTTGCTTTAAATAGGACACAAGGTTCCTAAGTGGCCTCTGAGTAGAGGTGGCAGTGTCCGATGTTGCTGAGGAAGAGGAAGACCGGCTATCAGAACTTCCAGGTACAGCCAGAAGAATGGCATAACCATTGGGCCCTGCCACTTTGATGCGTCGAGTTACTTCATCCAACTTGGGCTGGTCCAATCGGAGACGCTGAGTAATCTTGAGCTGGGCCACTTTGCCTCCAGTTGAGCCCTCCACAAGAAGACTGCTAGCCACTTGGAGGTCACCCTGTAAGAGATGCATGTTGGAAGGAAAGTTGCTGTTCTTGAGTAGAAGCATGCCCTGCCAGGCCAAACAAAGTTTGGGAGAGGCTGCTGCTGCAGGAGCTGTCCCCCCATCCTGTTTCTGGGAAGGGGACTTCAATTTTGATGAAGCATTGCTAGCACTGGGTGCACTCCCATCAGAACGGTCTTCCTTTTTCAGAGGGCTTTTTCCCTCAGTGGGAGCAGCTGTCCGGTGCTTCCTATCCCGTTCAGCTGATGCAGAGTTTTTACGGTCTCGCTTGTCACCCTGGCTCTTTTCCAAACTACCTCGTCTGTCTCTGACTGGAGAGGGTCTTTCCAAAAGAAGAAGACGGGAAGACCGATCATTGTCACTGTTGTAACGATCCCGACTACTGCTCAGTTCTGGACTGCGATCAGGAGAAGGAGCGCAGTGACGTTTTCGTGGTCTGTCACTCTCAGGAGACCTATCCAGGTGGCGGCCTCCACTCTCCTCAGGCAGCCTTCGCTTCCTAGGCTGGTCTCTGCTGCTGGGCATGTCTCTATCACCTCTGTCCCGGTCCAAGGACCAGCCATCCCGCCTTCGATCTAAGCTATCCAGTGGCTCATAAGCAGTCACAGCAGTAGCTGCAGTCCGAGTGCTGCGTTCTCGGACAGGGGGTGGGGGTGGCACCCAATCAGAATCTGCATAAAGGTCCCTATCACGATCTCTGTATAGTAAGGGTGGTGTCCTATCTCGAGCACCCCTCAAAGGGTCGGGTGCTCGGTGTCCGAAAGCATCTGTCACCAGTTCGTAATGAGTCAAGGGCAGAGGCTGCAAATATTGCTGCTGGTAACGATGTTCCGTGTCTGCAAAGTCTACTCTAAGGCGACGATCTGGGCCACCAAGTGGGAATCCCCGCATGTGGGTCCAGGCAGCATGAGCTGCATCTAGGCTTTCATACTGGATGTATGCCCAGCTATCACCTTTTCGGTAGTCTATCGTGCGTATGGTGCCAAATCGGTCAAATTCTCGTGCCAGGGCAGCAAGGGGCACCCAAGGTCCCAGGCCACCTACCCAGAGGCGGGTAGTGGGGGTAGCTTTACCATAACCAATTTTGATAGGGTTCCGAATTATAATTTTGCCAGACATTGCTAATTTGGCCCGGTGAGACATGTCTAGGTTCTCAAATTTGAGAAAGCCATAAGTACTGGTCTGGCCACGAGAAGGTCTCTTGATGTCTACTTCTGTGATGACTCCAAAGCGATCAAAAGCCCTTCTCAGATCACTCTCTGTCACAGTAATGTCTAGGTTGCCCAAGAAAAGCGTCCGGTTAGCACGCTGATCATCCTCGGGTGAAATCTCATCCACGTCTCGAAAAGGAGCAGCACCTGCTCCAGCTCCCACTCTTGGCTCAAGACTATATGCTGGGCGCACTCTCTCATAGAACGGATAGTCTCGTTCTCTCTCCAGCTCTCGGGGTAATGGTGGAGGTGGTGGAGGGGGCAGGCGGCCAAGAGCCAACTGCTGCAACCGGTAGTCTCTGTATCCCAAGGCTGCGCCACCAGGGGAAAGTGATCTCTGGCCGCCACCTCCTCCAGGGGGGTGCCGGTGACCTCCTACAGAGGCCCCGACCACACTGGCTGACGGAGGATACGAATCTTTGTCTAAAGGGGAGCGGCTGCGGCGCCGGCTGACATACACAGCTTCTATCTTCAGAGGCCGGTCATAGAGCACCAGGCGGCCTCTGGCATGCTTGGCCGCCCGCGCGTCCTCTGACCGCCGGAAGTTCACAAAGGCTACCCGCTCATCCCCGCTGCCAGAACCTGAGAGATGGCTGATTTTGACACTTACATCCCCGAAGCGCTTGAACTCGTGAAACAGTCCGTCCTCCACCGCTTCGTCACTTAGCTGGGACCCCAACTCGCTTATCTTCAGGGTCTTATACTCCCCGCCGTCCCCTCCGCCAGGAGCTGAGGAGGCGGCCCCAGAAGAACGTGACTCCCCGCCTCCACCCCGGGAGCTGCTGCGCGACTCGCCCCCGCCCGAGGAATTTTTGGTGCTTGGGGAGCTGTAACTATGCAAGCGGCTACTGGAGCTGCCCCCACCAGTGTCATACTCGCGGCTGCCACCTCGGCTACTGGACTTGTCCAGATGAAGGCTCCGCCGCGACCCGCCGCCGCCGTCTGTCTTGCCGCTGCTGCTCCCATTGCTACCACCAGAGCCCCCTAACTTCTTACTCCGCTCCCCGCGGGAAGTCGAGTCCTCACCACCACGGGAGCGTTTGGGCTTGACTGGTGAGCGCTCTTTTCCCTTCATTGTTGCGGGTCGTCGGAGGTCGCCTCCGCGGAGCTGATTAACCCGCCGCCCCGCGCTCGTTTCACACAGCGGAACCGCACGCCGCCATCTTGGACTCCGCCGCGGCAAAGGATCCCGCCCCACAGACCTCATTGGTCAATTAGCTCTCTCTTCTGCAGTCTCATTGGGAAAATTGTTTGTCTGTCTTTACATCTCCCCGCGCTCTGAGAAGGCGCCCGCCCAGTCACTTTTATTGGGTTCCCAACGCCCTAGTCCAAGTACCTCATTGGTTACATTCGTTGTCTATCTTAACGGTTCCGCGCGCCAGGCTGTAGCCCCGCCCCTCGCACGCTCTGGTCACCTGACGCAAAGTCTGGAAGCGTTGATTGGACAAAAAGTCTGCCCTGTAACGGTACTTCTTGCGTGGTGAAAGCAGCGATCCCACCTCCTCATCTCTTTCATTGGTTTGTAACCTTGTCCTTTAACCCTCTATTTGGGAAATCGTGCCTTCAATTCTGGGGGGGATTGTCCTGAGAGCACCGATATCGCGAGACGCAAACAGCGCGCGCTTGCTGGCTCGCGCTCTCTCGACCCCTTTCTTCCAACTTCTCCGGCGGCTGAAACAAATTTAAATCTGATTGGGTGTTGATGAGGAAGCTGATAGGCTGAAATAACTGTCCATCACTCGCTTAAACCGAGAAGGCTGACTAAAGGTGAAAGACTAAAACACGCACTTGCGGTGCGACGTCACTTAAGTGTCGCAAGATGGTGACCGTAAGCCAGGCCCGCCTCCCCGCGCTTTCGACGTTGTCTCAAACATTTTTCAGTCCTGCGGTGGACCTGGTCTGTGGTGCTTCGATCCTTGGAGCCTGAAACTTCCAGGGTCCCCACCGCCCTGCGTATGCAGGACAAGCTGGGAAGACGCTCCGGGGTCGGGGCCCTCGACTCCCTTAGGAAGCTGTCCTGGAGAGTGCAGCGGACACCATCTTAGTCCCGCTGGTCGCGGCGAGCACACCCTGAAAAAGCCCCACCCCCCTGGGAAAGCTCCGCCCGCGGGGCCGGCCGCGGCTCACCCTGCCTCCGCTGGGCAGCGTGGAAACCGGAGGTCCCGAGAGCGAGGAAGGAGTGCCTTCGAGACGCGACCCTCGCTGGCGAGCCCAGCTCTCCTGGGCGCTCCCCGTTCCCGCCCACGGGCCCCGGGTAACCCAGCTTCGCGGCCGCGGGCGTGGCGGAAGCCGAAAGGTTGTCGCGGTCGCGTCTGGGCTGCCTGTTGTACTTTGCGTATCCCGCGTTGTGGGGTTTGTAGTCTAGGTACAGCTGAGTTTTTACTGTGTAGTGCTTCTCCCCGTAAAATAAATGGAATTTAAGCTCCATGCAGATATGTCACTTTTTATGTGACTAATTGTACCACTCAGCACCCCGGTTATTCTAGATAAGAAGCCAGAAGCACAATCGCGTCACTGCCTCTAGATCTGCCGTCTTTGATTCCTTGTCAAAACTCAACTTTTATTCTTCCAGACTTTCTGGTGACTCGGGAATTGGATGCAACCTGTGGCGCTAGCGCTCACCGTCTGGCGAGGCCAGGTAGTAGGCTTTCTGTGTACCTCCCAAGTACGTGCCTGCAGAGGTAGGGAGAGTTCTTGTGTTCGTTACCACGTCTCACGAGAGATCTGATCTGTAGGAGAGGGTGCGAGGTGTTTTTAAACATGACATTTTTCGAGGTAATATTGTCCCGAAAACTGAATCAAACTTGGAAACTTACGAGGTTAGGGACGGTTAGCCGCTTGCTGCCTGAACCATCCTCCCCACCCCCAGGTGCTCAGGGGAGGAAGTGGATAATCCTGAGGGACCATTCTCAGAAAATGTGGGCCTTTTATCTGTTGAGAAATAGATTTAAAAAAAAAAACTTGAGAAAGAATCTGAATATGAACAGAATAAAACTTAACAATATTGTGAGATATATTCGTTGCATTAAAGCTGATCAAATAAAACACAAGTCATAGAATTTGAATTATTTGCTGTCAATTGTCTCTTTAAGAAATTGCATGTGTATTTTATATATGAATGCATGCATTTTTTTAAATATTTTCTTTAAAATTTCCGTGATGCATACATGGGAAATTGTTACTACAATTGCCCTTAGAATAGAAGGTGGGTTGAGGATCTAGAGTTGAGAAGAGATTTTTTCCTTGTACTCTTAACATGTACCTGCTATTACTTTTTGAATTTGAAAAACAACAATTATTTTTAGCCTTCTTAAGCTATTTTATGGAAAAAGTTAAAATATACAAAAGTAAAATACTATAAAGAAATCCCATGTACTCAATATCCAGTTTCAACTATTGTATTGTGTCAACCCTGTTTTATCCATGTTCCTCTTCCCACTTTCCTCTGCTGCACTGTTTTGTTCCAGGTTTATCTGATACATTCCTGTCTAGGGCATGCAATCAGACATTTCTCCAAGGAGTACTGTTTCCTTTTAGAGGCAAATGGTATTGAAAGATAAAAATTTAGACACAGGGAGATGAAACACACATACAGACCACTTGTAAAAACACACTTTACATAGGGAGTTTTAATCCATTTCAAGGTTATGTAAATAGTGCACAAAAGGAAATTGAAATTAAGTCTTTTATCAGATTATTTTACTCAACATACTAGCCAATTCAGATAAATTAGGCTACAGAGTAACTATTTGGGACCTAAACTGACCTGCATAGTGACTCACTGATCATAGGAAAAGATAAGGACCAAATCAGCATAGTTTCCCAAGCCTCATGATAGGGGTCTGAGGAAGGAGCACAAGAATTGAGAAAGAGAATTCAGGATATCAGACAGGCACAGTATATGTAGTACTGCTTGAATCATGCCAAGCTTCTGTGGCTGGTCACTTGGGAGCCTGGGGGAACTTGACAGACACTACTACCCACAGCTGGCAAGCAGTAAGAAGTCTTGTCTGAAGGGACTGGCAGCATGCCTGGAGCCAAGAGAACCAGTAATGTTGTTAGCAACCTGTATTTACACATGTGCTTTGAAGAGGACTGAGAGAAGATAATAGTGACCCATGCTTTAGAAGGCTGAGACTTGAAACCTTTTTTGGTGTTTGCGATGGAGTTGTTGAGGTATACTCCACGATTTCATTGTTTCCCTGTGATCAATGACCAGATTTAAGAACAGCTGACCTGGGTGAGAAGGATCTTTCAATAATTATGAAAACAGCTAAACTATCAACAGATTCTCCCAAGTATCACAGCAGTATATTAATCCATCTCAGTGCCCTGACCTTACTTACCCCACACACCCCCAAAAAAGTAGTGTTGATAAAAAGCTGCCATAGCTCATTTTGATATCAGTGTTGGCCCTTTGGATCTGTATGACTCAAAGGCCCTAAGGACACAGGCCAGTAGTCACAACTGTCTTTTTTTACAAAGTACTTTTTCCATTTCGGTAAAGTCAATTTTAAATTTAAAAGGAAAAAGCAAATGTGCACATGAAGGAAACAGTACAATTTTAAAATATGAGTATGTTTTCAATCAAATGTTCTCTTTCCACTGTCGTTTTCCTTACGTTTTATTGTTTGTGTAGCCTCAGTACACACACAAAGACAATTAGGCTGGCAGTTTGAAATTTATCTTGGGAACTGAGAGCCATTTGATTTCCTGGCAGATAGAAAAAGGGCTCAAGCTGGGAACTGAACAATTTTTCCACCCTAAATAGTGGATTAAATTTGTTCTGTTTCCTCTTCCTTCATAAAGTAAGTGGTCTCTTGACTGAGTTTTTTGTTTGTTTGGCTTGCAGAGAAAGTGTACCATTTAGAGACTCAGTCTTTACAATAAAGTGGCTTGCTTCCTTGTGGTTTGTGCAGCTTTTTTTTTAAAGCATCTTTACTAATATATGTTATATATTATAAATTTCACCCCTTGGAATTGTACAGTTCAGTGGTTTTTAATACACTTAGAACTGTACATGTGGTTCCTTTAGTAATGTTATAGAAAGCACTGTGCTATATAACTTCTTCATGTCTAAGTCCTAATATAATTTTCTCTTTCATATATTTAAACATCTTATAGGTTAGTGATTAAGACAGACTCTAGAACTAGCCAATCTTGATTAAATGTCATTCTTCTGTGGGTCTTATAATAGTTATTATTAATCTCTCTGGGCTTTGGTTTTCTCATCCATAAAATGGGAATAATTATAGAATCTCCCATAATCCCAACAACTCAGGAGGCTGAAGCAGGAGGATCACAAGTTTGAAGACAGCCTCAACAACTTAGCAAGACCTGGTCTCAAAATTAAAAAATTAAATGGGTTAAAACATAGAGGTTAGAAACAGTGCCTGGCATATATTAAGTATTATATGAATGTTGGCTATTACTAATGTGTTTTCTTTCTTTTCTTTTCTTTTTTTAAGAGGGAGTGAGAAAGGGAATCAATTTTATTTAGTTTTCCCTCTGGTTTTTGTTTTTCCAACACTTAGTTGAGTATGATATGCTGGAGTTTGAACCCAGCAGGGACTTGGCTCATTGGTTAAGTTCCTCTGATTCAATCTACAGTACAAAAAGAATTTTTTTTTTAAATAATAAAGAGCTCCTGGGGCCAGAAGGTTGGCTCAGTGGTTGGAGCATTTGCCTAGCATGCGTGAGGACCCGGATTCAAAACCCAGGACAACAAACACAACTAAGTGTTGTAGAAATGAAGGCCAGATGAAAAAATAAGTAAAATTAAAATTAATTCTCTCTCTCTAAAAAAAAAAAAAAAAACCTCCTGACAAAGTCTGTCCCACAAATGCAAGTGCCTTCTGAGGTTTCACAAACTAATAACTAGGCAGAAGAGACCAGCTTTGGGGAAATCTAGCCTCTCAAAACAACTGCAAATCAGGCAGACATGGGGGTACATGCCTGTAATCCCAATGACTTGGGGGTGCTGAGGCAGAAGGATCACAATTTCAAGGCTAGCCTCAGCAACTTGGCAAGACCCTGTCTCAAAAATAAAAATGAAAAGGGCTGGGGAGGTAGCTCCATGGTAGGCTGCTTGACTAGCATGTGTGAGGGCCCTGGGCTCAGTCTCCAGTACCATGGGTGAAAAAAGAAAGAAAAATAAAACAGCTGAAAATCATCTAATAGGAAAATAAGTTAATTTCTGGAAATGTTTGTGTTTGCATAGCATTAGCATAAAACAGTATTTCCATGACACTTTTTAAAAGTATGAGTTCCTTTAATCAACCAATTTTTAAGCCCAGGGTAGTGAAAATACAGGAAGAAAATCACATAACAGGATCCCTACTCAGTATTTGTTTGGATGGGGCAAGAGCAGGTATATTTATTTTTTGTTTGTTTTTTGTTTTTTTTTCTGTTACTGTTGTGATACCTGGCACCATTTTTTTTTATTAGCTTCTCAATCATCATCTGAAAAGAAAACATTCTGGAGTAACATCATTAAAAACAGCTCTGATAAAGCACGGTCACTACTACGTATCATAAAGCAGGTACAAGAGGTTTTACATTCACAGAGTATGATACAGTACTGTCCTACATCTATAATACTAGAGGATACAATTAAAAAGGCATTATTTGAGACTTGATTCCACTTTTCCAGCAGAGAAGAGCAGGTATATTTAAAGTTAGACTTTTAGTCAGTTTTTGATGCTGTGACTAAAAGCCCTGACAAGAACAGTTATAAGAGGAAAAGTTTATTTGAGGTCTTAGTCCATAGGTAGCCTGCTTCATTCCTCAGGGCTAGAGGAGAAGCTGAACATCATGGTGAAAGAGTGTGGCAGAAGGAAACAGCTCAAGGAATGGCTCCAGGAAGCAGAGAGAGAGACCCCATTCCATATACAAAATATATACTCCAGGAGCTAGAGCAGTGGCTCAGCGGTTCCCACACTTGCCTGGCATGCACAGGGACTCAGGTGGGAGCCCCAGTACCACATACACAACTAAGTGTCGAAGCAACGAAATCCACATGAAAAACTAACTAAAATTGTCTCTTTCTCTCTCTCACTGTCCCTCTGCCTTTAAAATAAATAATATATATATATATATATATTATATACCCTAAAGGGATGCCTCCAAGGACCCACCTTCTCCAGCCACACCCTCCCTACCTTAAATTGCCAGTTAATCTCCATCAGGGGATTAACTCACTGATTAGGTTAAGGCTCTTCGTAACCCAATTATTTTACCTCTGAGTCTTCCTGCACTGTCTCACCCATGAGCTTTTGGAGAATACCTCACATCTAAACCATAACAGTCAGTGAGTAGTTATAATACAAAAATGTAAACATTAAGACAAGTGTAACTGTTAGTTAAAGGAAACTTTAGCACAGACGGGGCAGTCAAGGGAATTATATGTGTTCATTGTAATAGTTCAGTCAACACAGAACCCACAATGTAGAATTCTAATTAAGTTCCGAGCAATGTTTTGTAAAGGATGCTGGACCTAAATTTCATTATTATGTATCCTTGAGCCTGGCACTTAATCTCTCTGTAAATTGAAACTTTTGTGAGAAAATATGAGAGTATTTAAATAATAAGAATGTGAGTGATTGTTAGGGGTAAGTTGTGAAATGGTGTTTAAACTCTAAAGACCCCAGTGGTTTGGGTATAGGATGAAAGAGTAAGCCCGGAGATCCTAAAGATTAGTATAATTGGGCTGGAGTGGTGGCTCAGCGGTTTCGGCGCTTGCACGAGGACCCAGGTTCAAACCCCAGCACCACGTACACAACTGAGTGTTGGAGCAATCAAGGCCATGTGAAAAACTAAAGTTGTTTCTCTCTTTCTCTGTCTCTCTCACTGTCCCTCTCTCTTTAAAAAAAAATTAGTATAATTGAGGACAGAGTGAGTTACTTTTACTTACTTATTTAGGTACTGGGAATTAAAACCAGGGATGCTGTACCACTGAGCTGTCTCCCTAGCCCTTTTTATTTTATTTTCATTTTTTTATTTGGAGACAAGTACTTGCTAAGTTGCTTAGGACTTTTCTGAGTTACTGAGGCTGGCCTCGAACTTGTGATCTTCCTCAGCCTCCCAAGTAGCTGGGATTACAGGAGTGTGCCACCGTGCCTACCTAGGGTGAGTTACTCTTGTTTGAGATGTTTTCAGTTATATAGAAGGGATTCTTGTGTTCACTTGATCTCCATGATCCTTCCCATCTTTGAAATCCCCAATCCAGAAAACAAACTTGGAGTCACACAGTATAAAGGGTAGTCCACAAAGAACCTGATTACAGGTAGGTGTTAGGCTGGAGAGAAAGTCCTGTGTCTCTCTTTGAATCCCAATGAGAGGAGCATCTAGGACAAAAGTTTCTACACAATGCTTTGCTTCAATGAGTTGAGAGTACACCACCTCCTTCCCCACCTGCTTTCTCCCAGGTACAGAGGGAGATTTCTGGTGATGTAGATGGTCATCAATGGTGTATTACAAAACTAGTTCTGTGTAAGCTCAGTGGCTGTGTAAAAGAGGGAGTTGATCTTGTCACATGAGTATGAATTCTTTTATTTTTTTCAAAGAGGGACACAGGGGGAGAGAGAGAGAGAATCAATTTTATTTAGTTTTTCATGTGAGTTTTATTGCTTCAATACTTCATTGTGTACGTGGTGCTGGGGTTTGAACCTGTGTCCTTATGCGTGCCAGGCAAGCGCCATAACCGCTGAGCCACCGCTCCAGCCCCATGAGTATGAATTCTCTTCAGCACCTCCTCACCACTGTCCTCATGGGCCAAGTGCCAATCACCCTCAACCATTTCAACAGCCTTCTACATGGCTCACTTAGATCCTCTCTGTCCCATTTCCCATCAGTTCTCCATTCAACAATTTGGATGTTCTTCCCAAAACGCAAATTTGAAGGCTTTCGTTGCTGCTTGAATAAAGACAAAAAATTCCTACACAACCTATAAGGCCTTGTGTGTGTGGTCTCTCCTTCCATTCTAGCCTTGCACTGCTCCCCATCCTCCCTCCCTCTGGCCTTCTTTCTGTCCCATGCCATCACTGTATTCCTCCCATATCAGGGCAAGTGCTCTTCCCCAGCCTCAGCACCTTGTGAACTCCTACTCCTACTTCAACTACCAACTCCAGGTCACCTCCTCAGGGTAACCTTCCCTGGCTGGACTGAGGCCCCTATATAGAATCTTATTTGTAAGGATTTGAAGGATCAAATCACTGCACTTATCCTAGTTACAATTTTATATTTGTTGTGATCATCTGTTTAGTGGATTTGAATAATATCTATCTCCCAGCAAGTCTTCTTTAGGACAGGGCTTGACATCTGATTAGTCACCATATTATCTGCAGTTCTCAACACACTACTGGGCACATAATTGGCATACAAAAATTATAGTTTAATGAATGAATGAACAAAATGACAGTATTTTCCAACATTCTATAAAAATGAACCTAAGAAAAATTTAGTGAATTTAGAACCCCCCCTGGGGTGCTTTATCACTTGGCTATACCCCTAGCCTCCACCTTTAAAAAAAAAAAATCTTGAGATGGTCTCACTCAATTGCTGAGGCTGGCCTCCAACTATAGGAGCACACCACTGCACCTACTAGAATACCCCTTATACCATTTCACGTGAGCTTCCACCCTGCCATCATGCAGCTTTACATGTAAAGACGCAAGCAAATCCTGCAGTGAAGAAGCCCTGACTTATCTGACCACAGGATGTTAACAATGGTTTTGTGGAACATGCTCTGGGCAACATTTCTACTCGGTGGACACACCCTGGATGTCCATGCAGGTTCTATGTCTGGAAGCTGCAAGTGGAGAAGCATTCTTAATGATTCCTACAAGGAATTTCCCAGGATTTAAGCTGCCCTAGGAATCCAGGAAAACCCAGGATTTACAATTTTAAAAATGTAGCCTCAAGTACGATCAGCTCTATAAGCATAAGCTGTACCACGGGCTGAAGAATGGACTGAGCATGGTAAGTCCTTTTTCCTCATTCAATGGAGAGAGAAGGTAGTTACGCTGATAACATCCTAGCCAGGGGTCCCTTCTTTTCATAGAAAGGAAAATATATAGTTAAACCTAAAATTCAAGTATTAATGGTAGATCTTTAAGTTTTGATAACTAACAAATGGGCATTTTAACAAGGTAGGTGGTAATGGGTTCAAAGACATTTACCTAGTAACTGGATTTTAAGAAGCATCACAAACACTCTAAGCATAAGGAAATACTAACCTTCACTTGTTAATTTTGCAATAACCACTTTGTCAATTACTGCTTACTCTAGAATTTAACATTAATTCTTTTCTCCCCTGCCCCACCACCGAACAGGTGGTTCATGCTCACCTTCTTTGGTACTTTGCTATCTTTTGACAATATTCAACAACCTTTCTTTCTTAAATTCCATCTGCCTTTGTTTCTGTGACCTGTTGTTTGAATTTCATTTCATTTCAGCCAGTATTTATTGGTCATCCATGATGTGCCAGTCACAGGGCTCTCATCATTCGTTTATTAACTCATTCATCAACATTAATTGAGTTCCTACTGGGCCTCGGGCACTGAGCCAGTGACTGCAAACCAAAGACGAATAAGCTTTTATAGTCGCTGACTGAAGATGATGCACAGCCATGTAGTAGAGACTGGTAGCTGTGTCATGGAGCAGGGAAGCGATGACAGAATGAAACTCAGGGTCTGTGGCCTTCAGAGAAAGAAGCAATTACTTCTCTACAGGAGAGGGGATATATTGCAAAACAGCGTGTGGCACATGCTAAACCTTCAATAAATATTTTTTCTTAAAGAAAGAAGGACAGTGAGAGAGACAGAAAGAGAGAAACAACTTTATTTAGTTTTTCACATGGCCTTAGTTGCTCCAACACTTAGTTGTGTACGTGGTGCTGGGGTTTGAACCCTGGTCCTCGTGCTTGCCAGGCAAACACCAGAACTGTTGAGCCACCGCTCCAGCCCCTTCAATAAATATTTATCAAAGGAACAAGGCAGAGCAAATGGCACAAATGGGGTTTTCAAGGACACATTGCCGGCCAAAGTAGTAGGTTTCAACACGGTGGTGCAGAGCATTAATCTCAGTGGGCAGGAAAGGGGGTGGCAATAAAAATGATGATTATCTGAAAAGTATTTTTTCCTATTGTTACTATTTAACTTATAAATCTTATGCACATACATGTTTTAAACCATACTACATAAATTTTTAATTGGAAGATTCAATTTTATACATTTATGTATCAAGAATGAGAGTAAAATTATTGCTTTCATTATACAAATTACAGAAATTAAAACTCAAACTAGGAAGTTGGTGGAGTAAATATAGAAACTACAGAGATTTTGTAACAAAGCTGTTGTCTTCTTGGTGGTGGTGAGACTTTTATGTTTAACAAAAAAAAAAAAAGGTCTATTGTGAAGAAATGAATCCTATAGGTTAAGGTTTGTCAACCAGTGTTAAGCCCAAATCACCTGAGGATATTGTTTTATTTTTTTTTTTTTTAAAGAGAGAGGGATAGTGAGAAAGAAGTAGGGGAGAGAATCAATTTTTATTTAGTTTTTCAGGTGGCTTTCATTGCTCCAACACTTTGTTGTATACATGGTGATGGGGTTTGAACCCGTGTACTCACACATGCCAGTGCACAGCACATGCTAAATCTTCAAAGCTATAACTGCTGAGCCACCACTCCAGACCAGAGCATATTGTTTTAAAAAGCAAATGCCTATGTCCCACCTATATTAGTCAGGGTTGTCCGGGAAAAACAATAGAACCAATAAAAATTTATATACATACACATATGTATATACACACATACACACACATGTAGAGAGTGTGTCATGTGGGAATTTTTGTATATTCACAGCATAGTATACCATACATGTATATATTACTAACTATAAGGAATTGGTTCATGCAATTATGGAGGCTGAGAGGTTTCAAGATCTATACTCAGTAATCTTGAGACCTAAGAGAAATGATGTTAGTTGTACTCTGAAAGCTGGCAGGCTTGAGACCCAATAAGAGCCACTTCTTTGGTTTCAGTCTGAAGTCAGAAAAAGACCTGTGTTCAACTAAAGTTGTCAGATGGGAGTTCCTTCTTAGCCTTTAATCAATTACAAAAGACCCACCCACTTTGAAGAGGACAATCTGCTTTACTCAATCTACAGATTCAAATATTAATCTCACCCAGAAACATTCTCATAGATGTATCCAGAAGAGTGATCAAATGTCTGGGAAACCTGTGGCCCAATTAAGTTGAAACATAAAATTAACCATCACAGAGTGTAATGCATACAGAAATTTGAGGAACTTTGCAGGCTACACTTTCTCTGCAAGCCAAACAAAAAAACTCACAGACCAGCAACCACTTACTTAATGAAGGGAGAGGAAAGAGAAAGATTTTAATCCACTATTTAGGGAGGAAAAAAACACTCAGTTCTTTTCTCTGCTAATGACCCCTTCTATTGCTATATTACCCTGTCTAGTGGGAAGTGAACTCTGAGATAGTTTAGCATGCAGGGTGTTTCTTTCTTTTTTTTAAGCAACTTTATTTAGTTTTTCACATGGCCTCTGTTGCTCCAACACTCAGTTGTGTACGTGGTGCTGGGGTTTGAACCTGGGTCCTCGTGCTTGCCAGGCAAGCGCCGAAACCGCTGAGCCACCGCTCCAGCCCATGCAGGGTGTTTCTGAAGAGTGACTTTGAGATGGACACCTGTGGGAAGGAAGGAACAAGAATTGGGAAGAAGAAACAGTGAAGGTGCAATTCAGACTCCACACAGCCTCAGCTCTGGAGCTAGACTTTCCCTTCAGAGTTGGCCCAGGACAGTCTGAGCCAGTTGAATCTTTGTTTTTGTGTTGCTCAGTCATGAGCTGGGCCACCGTGGAGACGATCATGACAGCATGGCAGCTCTGTGGTTGAGGAGGTCCCTGAGCAGTGGTCGGCAGTGCACTGTCCACTCATAGCACCCCCAGGAGCCCTGCCTTCATTCCAACTTCAGCAAACTCCATTGCATGTCACTCTCTCTATTCCGGCTTACCCTTTGATTATTTCAAGGACTTTATTTTGCCTCACTCAGCCAGCTTATGTATCCCCCGAGGAAAGGAACAAAACATTCTCCCCACTGATGTTCAGCACGGGGAGAAGCACATAGGGATTTTAGAGTTGAGGCTCAGGAGGTGCTTGGTGAATCAGTTAACCAGGGCTGCCAACTAACACAGAGATGGCTCAGAGATTAGCTTTCCATTACCACAGCACAAGGAATGGTGTAGGGAAGCACCACCTCATTGTCTCTTTGAGTGAGATGAGAGTCAAAGCTCTCTCTGGCCGCCAGAGTCTGCTGTGCCAGGAGGGCAGGAGCCCCATTTGGAAGGGTGCCTATCTTACTTGAACTGTGCCAGTGCTCCCTCTGCCCACCCTCCCCAGCTGGGACGCTTCTTTGGTCTCGCAGGATGCTGTGTGTTTAACTAATTAGTGGTTACAAAGTGTTGCCCAAATGCCAAGTACAATTATGGTGAACAATTATTTTTGCCTGGAGAGGCAGCATTATAGCTGTCTTGGAGGGAGGGACTGTTAAATGATTGCATGTTCTCTTGAGCCTATGGGAACAGGAGCTGTTTTCCTACCCTCTGAGGGTCAGGACCCTGGATAGAGTTCTCATCCTTG
The DNA here is from genome assembly GCA_004027875.1 of Aplodontia rufa. Taxonomy (NCBI): domain Eukaryota; kingdom Metazoa; phylum Chordata; class Mammalia; order Rodentia; family Aplodontiidae; genus Aplodontia; species Aplodontia rufa. The sequence goes on along the minus strand of PVKS010000849.1, from coordinate 97,622 downwards.
GGACACCAGTAGGCAGGATCCCCCACGGGCCAACTTTCTCTTTATAGATGCATCCCTGCCCTGGGGAGAGAGAAAGGCAATCCCAAGAGCCAGAAGCCACCACCAATGCAGCTTTGGTGGGTGATTGGGTTCTGAAGTCCACTCATGGGGACCTTTCCTCCCCTGCGCCCTGGAGGTATTGTGGGCAAAATTCATTTGGGGGTATTCCTTTCACCTTACATTGTCTGAAATCCTAACAATACATTAGAAATAAAGCACTTTGACGCTCCCTAAATGGAAATTTTTATGTGGTTTTTATATTTAGAGTTCTGTTTCTTCTTCTGGGCAAACTTTATAAATAACCATTGGGAATGCTGAACGGAATTCAATTTCCATATTGATTCTGTTTCTCTTTTCATGTAAGAAACACCAAGGAATTTTATATCGTGTGACCTTTCTCCCTGATGGTTTATAGAATTAGATAATATAAATAGACAGGTATATAGAAGGTGGGGGGAAAGAAGGAAACAGAGGTGTAGAGATAACATAAGCAATGATTTATTGAAGAGATGAAATTTTATATTATATATTTTGTGGGGGCAGCACGAAGGACAAATGCCAGGCAAGTGCTCCACCACTGGGCAACCCACTCTCAGCCCTCCATGTCATATCTTGAAATAAGTCAGATGCATCTCACTATCTAACCTCTCAATAGAAGTTGTAGGCTATGCTAGTTAGCATTGACTTAATACTTGCTATATATCCAGCGTGATTCTAAAGTGCTTCATATATGTTATCTCATTTATTTTTTAAAGGAGAGAGAGATAATGAAAGAGAGAGTCAATTTTACTTATTTTTTCATGTGGTCTTTGATTTTCTGACACTTCATTGTGTATGTGATCCTGGAGTTCGAACCTGGGTCCTGGTGCATGCCAGGCAAGTGCTCTACCACTGCCCCCCCACTCCAACCCCCAAGTTATCTTATTTATGTCTCACTTTAACTCTGGAAGTAGATACTGTTATTAACCCATTTTATGGAGTAGAAATTGAGGCCTCAGGGAGTTAAGTTACTTATGAGTGTCAGTCTGACTCCAGAGCCAGGATTCCTAACAACAGCTCTGCCAAAGACTGGGGAGTCCCATAACGTATAGGAATTACCATTTCTATAAAGTAGAGCCAGACATTGAAAGGTCCTGGGATCAATGAGGTTACCCTCATACCAGCTCGCTTTGGACACTAGAGGATCATTTTCACCCTCTTCATCCAGGGACTGTGCAGTTTCAGAAGTTTCTCAGTGAAGCTTTCTTGTATCTAAACCTCTGAGTCACTTCCAAGAGGTCACAAATAAGTATTGAACCTCTGAGTGAAATTTGAGTCCATGTGCATTATTTACACTCACTCAGAAATAACCTTAGAAAAAGATGTTATTTCATGTGAAACACTTTCATTTACACACCTAGAGGAAAAATTTTTGCTAATGCATGCCCTATCCTCCAGCTATCTAAAGAAGTTCCTAATGCACTGCCAGAGCATCTGGATTTTTCCTTCATAGCAGTCATCACAGGGTGGGATTATACATTGGTGATTCTGTTTGCCCAGGATCTCTCTGCCTCACAAGATTAAAAACTCCATCAGGACAGCAATTGAGCCTGTGTGATTCTGTGCAGCATCCCAGGCCTATATACACTTCCTAGCATGGAACAAATACCAGATTTCCATTGGAGGAGTAAAGGATGCTATAGATGGAGCCATTTTGCAACCACAAGCTATGAGAGAAAGCTGTTTTTCTTTTTTTCTTAAATTGGTGCATTAAAGTTATACATAATGATGGGATTTGTTGTTACATATTCATGCATGCAATAATATAACAACATAATTTGGCCAATATCCACACCCCCGAAAAAGTTGCTTTTCTGAAATCTTTAAAGTTCCAGTTAAATCTTCAGACAAAATAATATTTTTCATTGTACCATTTCTTCTTTTACTCATCTTTTTTTGGACTGGAGATTGAACCCAGGGGCATACTACCACTGTGCTACATCGCCAGCCCTTTTCATTTTTTTAAAAAAAGAATCCGTTTTATTTAATTTTTCATGTGGCTTTCATTGCTTCAACACTTGTGTTTTTGGTGCTGGGGTATGAACCTACATCCAGGCAAATGCCTTAACTGCTGAGCTACCAGTCCAGCCCCAGCTCTTTTCATTTTGAGTCAGAGTTTCATTAAATTGGTGAGGCTGGTCTCAAACTTGCAATCCTCCTGCCTCAGTCTCCTGAGTCACTGGGATTATAAGCATGCACCACCACAGTTGGCGATTTCAATCATTTTTGAAATGACAGCATGGCTGGCTTTCTGTTGTGGTTAAGAATACTAGTCCTGGGGCTGAAGCATGGCCCAGTGGTTACAGTGCTTGCCTGGCATGCGCGAGGATGCAGGTTTGAACCCCAGCACCACATACATAACGAAGTGTTGGAGCAACAAAGGCCAGATGAAAAATTAAATAAAATCAATTCTCTCTCTCTCTCCCTCCACTCTCTTAAAAAAAAAATACCAGTCCTGGGGCTGGAAGGGTGGCTCAGCAGTTGGACTGCTTGTATGGCATGTGCAAGGACCCGGGTTCAAATCCCAGCATGACACACAGAACTAAGTTTTGGAGACACAAAGGCCAGATGAAAAAATAAATAAAATTGATTCTTTCTTTCTCTGTCTCCCTCTCTCTTGTCTTTTTGTTGTTGTTCTTGTTGTTATTCTCCCTCTCTCTTAAAAAAAATACTAGTCCTGGAGTCAGAGGAGCTAGTTCTCATCCTCTCACTTGGACCACTCACCACATGGTGGTAATCAAGTATTTGAATCTTGGTGTATCTGTTTCCTTCCAGGTAAAAAGGGCTAATACAAATGTCAAAGCAATGATGAAAAATTAAATGAGTTAACATGAATGTTCAGAACTGTGTCTGATACATTGGAATCCCTTATATATGTTGGCTATTATCAGTGCACTTTCAGTGTAGGATTCAGATCTGGTGCAGATTTGTAGTATCCCTGAGAAGAGAAAATAAAACCAAGTGGAAACCAGGTATAAAGGTATCTGACCCCTATACGCCTGCTATGGAGTTTCCTCAAGAGGCCAGAGAGAACCTCTCAACCATTCCCAAAAAGGGTCCTTAATTTTAATATAGTGTACCCCTGGTCTTGGAAAGTAGACCCCTTGGTCTCCCAGGCCTCTGGAGAAGGCTCCTCCTTGCTTACCTGCCTCATTGCAATAGATGCTCTAGAAAGATCCTTCTAATTCAGAGAACCTGTGACTCCACAAAAAAGTTAGGTCCCTTTGAAAGGCATTCAGATCCTGTCTCCATTCCTCTCTCCTCCACCCTTGCCTTGCCCTCCCCTGCCTGGGCTCCAAGATTCTTTATGTGTACCACGGGTTATGGCCCCTGCCCTAACCCACTCTCCAGAGTTTGTCCCAGTCACTTCCAACAGACAAGGGGTACAGATTTAATTGTAAATATTCACCTCTCTGAGTTTACAGAAATCTTAATTTATAACCCATAGAAACCCAATGAGGTTTCCCCAAGGGGGAAAAAGAGGTTGAACAACTTGTCCATAGTCATTCAGGTAGAAAGTAGCAGAGCCAGGATCTGAGCCAGCCTCTAGGCCCTTGACCATTGTACCAACCTGCCTTTGAAGGAGAGTCTCCCACTCCCACCTGGCAGAGCTCTCCTTTAAGTTCCTCCCTACTGTCATTGGTAGGTAAATGAGAGGCCATGGGAGACCAGTGAAGATGTGTATGCAGACTCAGACAAGTGTGGGGAGCTGTGGGCTCTGGACTGGATAGCACAGAGTTAGTGTATTAGGTAGAGTTTTGATTTACTAACCCTGGAAAGTAAAATGAGAAGAATAATAATAATTAATAAAAGTGGTTGTTTCAGACACTAAATTAAAACATAGTGAGCCCCTAAAAGAGTGTCTGGCATACAGTAAGAGCTCAATACTTTTTCTCTACCATTTTTTTTGTTTTGTTTTGTGCATCTCCAATATGCAGAAGCAGCATGATTTTTTGTAGTGAGAAATGCAAGTGTGGGTCCCAGCTCCCCTTTCCTTCCTGCAAATTATTTTCCTCTTTGAGCCTTCAATTTCCTCATCCCTAAACCAGTATGAAAATACCTTCACTTGCTCAGATAGTACCTATGAAAGAGCTTTGTCAATTCTAAAATTGAAAGCACTGTAAACAGTCATTAAAGAATTCCCACATTCTGGTATTTAGGGCTCTTCCCAGGAGTACGCATATGGCTGCCTTTCAGAAGGTCTTTGGACTAATGAAAACATCATCTTTCAGAATTCCTCCACTGTTGGATCATTATCTGAGTCTCCCAGACCTTTTTGGTGTTCAAGACCCCTCTACAGAAATAAATCTCAGAGGAATTAGAGGACCGAGTGTATTTGGGGGTATAGATGCCTCAGGAGGGTGAATGCTGAATTAGAGGTGCTGAAAGACTGTTACAAGGTGAACAGAGCAGACTTCTGAGTGGAAGTGTCAAGGGAAAGATTTGGTGTCAATAAGAAAAAGAGCATTCTTTTGAATATATCCTTCAGAAGACAGAAAAACCTGCTGTGATAGAAAGTAGGGGCCCTGCAGGTAGTGGTGGCACACACCTGTAATCCCAGCAGTTTGGGAGTTGAGGCAGGATGATTGCAAGTTTAAAGACAGCCTCAGCAACTTAGCAAGAACCTCAGCAACTCAGCGAGACCCTGTCTCAAAATAAAAAGGGTTGGGGTTGTGGCTTGGTTGGTAAGTGCCTCTGGGTTCAATTCCTGGTACCAAAAATAAGTGAGGGCCCTGCCACTGGCGTCAATTAAGCAGAGACTTGGGACCCCCGAGTGGGAACATGCTAGAGGAAACTAATGAGGTAGACGGTGGTGCAACAAGTTGCCTGGGCCTGGGGTCTGTGCAAGTCTAGTTCATCCTAGGAAAGCAACATGCTTCGCGGGAGGGGCGAGCAGGGCCAGCAGGAAGCCCGGGAGGGCCGCAAAGCCTAGATTGGCTGGTGCCAGGGCCCCCCTCGGCTGAATTCATGCTTTTTCCGAGAGCAGTTCCTGTCTCTTTGGCCGCTATGGGCCCCAGAACCGAGAACTGTACACACTCATTCCGTTCGTTCAGCAAGCATTTCCAGGCCTGAGAGTTCCCGCAGCGGACCCCGCCTGGCTGCGCTGGCACTGGAGAGCCTCCCGCCGGCGGCCGGCAGAGGGCAGGAGAGACCCGCGGACGCCGGACCCGCGCTACCCGCGCCGCGCGCCCGGCTGGGGAAACCCGGCCACTCGGTCCTGCCGAGCGGCAAACCTCGCGAGGGAGAGCGGAGGGCTCATTGGGCCTCTCCCGCAAGGGCTGTGCGGCCCCACAAGCCACCTGGCAGTGCTGTCGGAGCCCTCAGGCCTTGGGGCTGGTGGAAGTCACCCTGCCTGTGGAAGAAAAGAGGAGATTGATAACATGGGATGGCTCGGGGCTGGGGGCAGAAGGCGCAAGATACCTCTTCCCAGCAAAGGTTCCAAGTAGCTGGCCACACCCCAAGCCAGGTTTTAGAGTGGATGAGACGCCAGTCCTGCAGACGCAGGGACAGCGGGGAGGGAGGGGGAGAGAAAGAATGAGCCTGAACCTCACTAAGAGGAGTTCAGGTTCTCCTTGGGCTCAACTGAAGCCTCTATTCGGAGTTGGGGGCATGGGGTAGTGGCTGGTTGTGAATGAATGAACACTAGCTCTGATAGCTTAATAGTTAGGAGGTGGAATCAGATTTGCTTTTTTACTGGTTTTTGCCTCCTATATGTCATAGGACCTTGAATCAGTCATTTACAGACCTCATTTTCCTTTTCTTTAAAGTGGTGGAGTTGTTATGAAGATAAAGTGGAAGAATGATCAAGTGTGTCAACTATTGTTCTTTCTTCTCCCCACCTACCGTCCATCCCTGTTGGGGCACCTCAGGCTGGGATACCATCTGAAGTGAGGGGATGACCACTGTGCTCCTGGTCAGGGCCAGGGTAGAGCACAGGAGCCACCACCCCCAACTTTCTCTCAGGCACCCTGCTACAGAGAGATGAGAGGGTCTAAGGATGCCTTTCCCTGTCCCACTCAAGTGATCCCTGTCCCGCTCAAGTAGTGGCCTCTTGAGGTATTTGAGGAGAGTGAAATCAAGGAAGTAGGACAGTCCTAGCATGGGAGGGGACCTCTACTTGGAATGGGGAAGGACTATTTCTGAAACTCCAATTCTCCTTTTGGATTCTGATGGTTAGAAGGGCCACTTGAAGCCACAGTCAAGGACTAGTTTATATGTGAATGAGCCTGGAGGACATTGTGTTAAGTGAAATAAGCCAGGTACAGAAAGACAAATGCTGCATGGTCTCATTTATATGTGGAATCTAAAAAAGCTGATTTTATAGAAGCTGAGAGTAGAAAAGCACTTACTAAAGGCTAGGAGGAGTAGGCAGAAAAGGATAGTGAAGAAGCTGGTTGGTTAATGTCCACAAAAATACTGTTCCATAGGAGGAAAAAATTTTAGTGTTCTATAATACAGTAGAGTGACCATAATTTACAAAAATTGTATATTTCAAAAATAGTTGTAAGGGATTTTGAATGTCCCCAACACAAATAAATGATAAATGTTTGAGATGATGGCTATGCTAATTACCCTGAACTGATCATTACACATGGTATACAAATATCTCAGTATCACACTGTACCCCATACATAAGCATAAATGTTGAGTCAATTAAAACTAAAAGTTTTTTTTTTAAATGGACTAATATATGCACTCTTCAAACTTGCGTTTTCTCCACTAAGACCTTGAAGCAATGCTGTGCTACCCCTTCCTCTCCAACAGAGATGGCTGGTGCTGCTTCTATATAAAGTCTCAGCACGGTGTTCAGTATTTGGTGGTTGTTAATGAGGAGGGAATCTTGGAGAACTAATTTGAGTTCAGAGAACCATGGAACCAGGGAAAGGGAATTTCCCAACTTTTTTAGTTATTGCTAGAATTTTCATCTGTGACCATTTGGAAAATATAGGCAATTCTTCACAGCGAGCCACCCAAACCTAGGAATTTCTCTGGTTCCCTGAGAATCACTCTTTGCCCACATCCTTCTTTCAGATTTCTGGTCATTGATTATATTACCCAACCTCAAAGGTGAGACTGCACTTTCCCCACAAGACCTGACCTCCAGGTCTCTGTGTCCGGGGCTCTAAGGACAACAAGCACTCTGAGGTTGAGAGGTATTGAATTAGGTGTGGAAAGCATTCACATGAGCTGGGATCCCAGTACCACCATGTACTTGCTGTGAGACCAAGGCAAGATATTTAATATCTCCAATCTCAGTGTCTTCATCTATAAAATGGGGACAAAAATAGTGTTTACCTTATAGGTGCTATTTTTTCCCAATTGCTCTTTATCTGAAATTGGTGGCAACGATAAACCAAACAACCTTCTTTGCTTTGGAAAGCTAAACAGCAAACCAGAAAAGAAAGGGGTAGAAGCCAGTCTTTGGAATCTTCTAGTGCTGGCACTGGGAGCTTTTGAGTGTATAAACCAGGGCTATGAGACAGGATCATGATTTAGAGGGTTCCCAGATTACTTTGTGATCTTATTCTAGTTGCTGAGCTTCCTTGGGCCTTAGTGTCCTCCTCTGGCCAGTGGAAGGTTGACTTTGCTCACTAACAAGGTCCCTGCAGCCCTGGACCTACAGAGACTCCCAGCCCTCCTGGAGTGGGCCCTGGTTGTTTGGGATGCAGCCCAGGCCTCACATAGTAGCTGACAGGCAGCACTTTGATGGCTCTGGCCCTCTTCCCAGAAGAGGTCATTCAGCCCCCGGGAAGCCCCTGGTTTGCTGGTTTGGATGTAGTGAAGGGCCAGGCAACAGGGACTTTGGCCTTTTGGCATCTGGTTCCAGCCAAAGCTTTTCAGGGAAGGAAGAAGACAAGCAGCAGGGCTGGCAGAAGCGTTGATAAACAGCCCAGAGCTAATATTCTGTGGCCTTGCTTTGAAATCTACAACGTCAGTTGCCTGGGAAATGATGACGACCTGAACAGAGGCAATGGTCAGGGGCCCAGGGGAAGGTTCCAATGGAAAAAGCCTGGGTGAGGAGTGGATTCCATGTGCCCGGAAAGCACGGGCTGGAGGAGGCTGTGCAAGGGAAAGGAAGCAGGGACCAGGCAGCCCAGCCCTGACTCAGTCAGTCAGTAAGCAGTGATTCTGCATGTGCCTTGTGTGGGGCTGTCATCAAAGGGTTCAGGGAGAGCTGACTTGGAGGACTTAATGCACTATGAAAAATGTATGTGGTGAAGACCATAAACATGAGGAGAGTAAGGGGTCTAAGAAAGAAGAACTCAATCCTGGGGGGCTACAAGTAGCCCGAGGAAGTGACCTTGAGCTGGCTGTTCTCAGCACTCAGCCAGGGAATGGGGAGAGGGGCTCCTCCCTTAGGCAGGGAGCTCTCCCAGAACTCCAGACTCCTTCATGCAATAGCGATCTAATGCCCAGTTATTTCTGACTATTGACTCATTCACTCTAATAACCTCTCTCTGCAGTCAATGGGAGATGGTGTGAGTATAATCATTCTCTTTTGAGACCAGAAAACCAAGGACCAGGCAGAAGTGCCTCACCCACAGTCACCCAGCTTCTAAGACTTGGAGTTGAGATTTGAATCTTTGAATACTATGTCCATTCCAACAGGATGCCAACTCCCAGTGTGCTCCTGTTGTCTTATGGCAAGGATGGACACTATCTCTGCTCTGTGCAGAATGGATAGATGTTGGTGGAAGTGTAGACATTTTCAGAGAAAGCCAGATGTTCTGGTTGCCTGTCCCCACTAAAATCAAGAAAACATATTGGTATTTGCAGGGTCACCTGGCAAATGTCCAGTGGTCCTTAGAGTAGTCCACAGGTCCCCTACTCACATAATACTTCAGCTGGGGCTTGATGTTTTCTGAGGTCCCCAGAATCTTGATGCCTCCATTTCCACTTGATGACTCCACTCCAGGACTTCTTGGTGACTCATGCAGAGGCAAAAACCTGGCCTAGCAGAGGCAGGCAGAGCCACTGGAATCCTGGAGAAGGCCTCTCAGTAATCAAATGACCTTGAGCAAATTTTTGAACCTTCTAGGCTTGGACTCTCTCATTTTTTAAAACAATGACAATCAACTGCATCAAACAAAACTTGCAGCTTTGCTCTGAGAATTGAATGAGTTAACCCATGTGAAGGCACCTAAAAAAATATCCAATAAATGTTATTTTTTATGGTATAGAAAAGGGGAATTTCATGGCTAGAAGAAAAATTATGGGAAGGATAATCACTGAAAGCAGTGGACACATGCCAGTTGCCCTCTGTCCTTTACTTGTACTACAATATCTTAATTGGTCCCCTAGTACTCCCGTGAGGCAGGTAGCACGTATCCCCCAATTTGCAGATAAAGAAGCTAAGGATCCCAAATCTTAGGTTACTGCCCAAGGTCAAGGTGATCAGAGCTCAAGTGCTGAACAGCTAAGGTGCTGGGCAACAATTCCTGCTTTCCTTCCCTCAAATAAGCTCTCATCCCACTTTTAGATTTTTGTTTGGAGTAAGCAAGAGCCTCCCACAGGGAGCTTTTCATCCCTCCTACAAAGTTACTTGTTACCTAAGAACACTATGGTTCATTTATCCCTTATGCTTTCCATGAATTATACTTGTCTATACATCTGTCTCCCATGCTAGGCAGATGAACTTTAGGGCATGGACAGAATTTTATTCTTATATTTGTTTCCTCTCCACAAAACTGTTACCCTAGGGCTTTGCATACAGTAGGCTTCAATAAATGCCTCTTGATAAGTGTGTTTTAGGCAGAGTGAGCAAAGCACTAGAGAACAGGTTGGAATCCATGCTCCCAGAGACTGTGGCGGTGGGTAAGTTACTCAGCCTCTCTGGTTCTCCTTCAGTCTCTTCAATCTAAACTGGGATGATTGTATCGACCATCATGGGATTATTGTAAGGAAATGAAATGGTAAGAAGGCGAGCCTAGCATTTTCACGGTGCCTAGTGCATATATTACACATTCAGTCAATGCTGTGTGTTCTACCACCCATGTGTGAAGATTGGACAAGGAGATGACAGTGATGAGGAAAGAAAAAGGTAGTCCCTGGAGACTTGTAGAAATGAGGACACTACTAAAGACCAGATTTGCTTGCGTCTTAGGAGGTGATAGCACAGAGATAGATAAAAAGGAAGGAGATATTTTAAGGAAAGTTCAGTAACATGGAGAGGAGCCAGCAAAATGAGTGTAAGGTTGCTGGGACACGGGGAAAGGGGGCTGATTCGAAGCAAGAGAAGCCTGGAGCAGCAGCCCAGGGACTCTGTTCAGTATGAAAAAGGATCCTGGGGAAAGAGACTGCCAAAACAAAAAGGAAAGGGCAGGATGTGGGCAGGGGGTGGCAGGAAGGATGACATTGCAATGTAAGGTGGCTGTGGAAGGAGCAGTATCTGTCTGGATCCAAAAAGAGGATCTGAAAGCCAAAAGAGGATGAATAATCCAGGCATCGGGCTCAAGGCAGGAGGCAGCTGTTCATTTATGGCTTGATGAGCACTTGACTAAGCCTCTTTAGCTAGTTTAAGAAACCACTTCTCATGAAGTTTAGACTGACATGTTTTTAGCAGGGCATGTGCCTCGCCAAAGATCCCACCAGGAGAAATCAGAAAGCAGTGGACGTTGAAGGATCTGGGGTCCTATGGACACAATCAGAGGAGACTTCTCCACCACATCCCAGGATGGGGTAAATTGGCAAATCCAGAAAGGTCATTTCTGAGCTTCAAATCTAATCTTTGCAACTTGAATCAAAATTTGCTAACACAAAAATTTCTGTCTTCAAGTGGTAGATGTCTGGAGGCCAACACTGGGGGCCTCTTCTAATAATTTAGAAATAGGGGACTGTATTCTTGGCTCCCTTCTCTGAACATCACTCTGTTCCCTTCTCCAAGTGACATGAGCCAAGTAATTAACCAGCCTGCAGGAGCAGAAATGGTCTTTCTGTCCTGGAGATCCAAGTGAGATTGTCCAGAGCAATTTGCAGACCAACTTGAAATACCTAGAGAAACAAGAATGGGTAAGGAAGTACCTAGAGAAGCAGAAGTTCCTTCCCCCAAAGAGCCTTGGGGCTGACTTGGTCTACCTGTTAACTAGAAATGGTCATGGGTGTCAGGAGCTCAGAGGTTCACCTCCAGCCAGATGTGGTATGAACCCAGACAGATGAGTGCATGTGTGAGCACATGGCCTCCTTGCCTTGCTCACTCCAGTGCAGGTCCAGGTTGGTGGGGCAGGGTTCTGCTCTGCTCAGTCATTCAGGGATCCAAATAGCCAAGGTTTTGTTTGGTTTGGTTTGGTTTGGTACCAGGGATTTAACCCAGGGTGCTTAACCACTGAGACACATCCCTGGCCCATTTTTATTTATTTATTTTATTCTTTTGAAACAGGTCTTACTAAGTTGCTTAAGGACTTGCTAAATTGCTGAGGTTGGCTTTGAACTTCCTGCAGTCCTCCTGCCTCAGCATCCCCAGCTGCTGGGACAAGTGACCAAGGTTTTGCTATCTCCAACCAAGGCTGCCAAGGGATTCAACATCCAGCTGATGGTGAAAGAACATGGAGACCACACCATGATGCTTTTATGATCATGTCTGGAAATGACACATATCATCTCACATTCCACTGGCCACAACTCATCCCCAAGATCACAACTAAACTGCACGGGAGGCTGAAAAATAAAGACCAGTCATGTACTAGGGAAGAAGATGAAATGAATTCAGTGATCAGTCAATAGTCTCTGTCACATGCCTAAAAATACAGAGGATGTTTGGTGATAGAAGATTGAGAAGAGGCACTAGAGAACTAAACAGATTGAAAAGTCAAGGAGGGACTTGGAGCACGATCCTGCTCTGGGGTATGCTAGGAGCACCCACTTCCTTGTCTCAGGACCAAGGTGTCCTGAGGGGAAGACAGGTGGTAGGAGTAGGCAGGTGAGACTGGATGCGGAGAGCTTGAAGACCTGGGGAGCTCATAGCCTAGGGAATGGGGTGCTCTGGAAAGGAAGGGCAATGGCCAGGTCACTCAGGAAAAATTCTGTGCTCAGATGGGCCAGACTTAGAGAAACTTAGGTCCAGCCCAGATCCCAGAATAGGAAAGAAGGCAGGGACCCTGGCACACATTTGACACTGCAATATTCCTGTGCCATTCTTCTATGCCCCATCTTTTTGGGAGGGGGCCACAGAGCCAGGGAGAGGGCCACAGGCAAGAGGAGAATCATTGCCTGGACAGGTCTGACCAAATGGTAAAGCCAGGAGCCCTGCATATATTAGGAGCAGCCACCCAAAGAGGGGAGAGGGAGAAAAAAGAAAATGGAGCCATAAAATCCTTTCATACATGGATTTAGAGATGTGGCTTGATTTTAGTACTGATGTTCCTTTGGGGTGTCACAGACCTACCCAACAGAACTTTTTACAGTGATAGAAATGATCGTATTATCTTCACTGTCCACTGTGAAAATCACCAGCCTCCTGTGAATGTGGAGCACTTTAAGGGTGACTGAAGAATTTTAAGTTGTATTCATTTTTAATTAGTCAAGCTAATTAGCCAACTGTGGCTAATGGCTACTGCGTTGGGCCATACAGGCGATGCAGGGCAGTGGGTTGAACATCCTCATTCTCTGTCTTGTTCTCTACTCCTTGTCCTCAGCTCCATCCTAGTCTTGCCCTGTGGGTGAGCCGTGGTGGATGGCATCTAGTTCTACCCCTGGGTTCGAGCAGTTTTTGGTTTTTGAGATTTTCATGTATCCTGGTGGATCCCTGAGGCTGGGCAGCACAGTGTGGGGAAGAGAGATTGGTCGGAGTACTGGACAGCCAGAAGTGTTACCAAATCTTCGTGGGCCTAGTTCTGGAGCTCCAAACGGAGCTTGGGCCCTGTGTACTCTGTCCTTGGTTTCCAGATGCTCAGGGGAAATGTCACAGCTTAAGAACAGGAAATGCAATTGCGTCTGCCACTTACTTGTTCCGTGCCTAGACCGTCTAAATGGTAAATGCTTTGATGTCTGCTATCCTTGTACCCCCTTCCCAAGCTTCATTTTGAATCTAGAACATCCTCTCACCTGGTTAGATCAGCTGAATCAACTCTGCTTTGAAGTCTGTTGAAGGAGAACATTATCAATAGACATGAGTGTCCATTTCTGTGTGCTGCAGGGTCCCCAGGCTCAAGACTGTCTTGCCCTTGCTTCCAAGCCAACACCTGAGTCCCTGGAGTCTGCTCTACCCTCAAGACTCGCCCTTGGCCACCTCTGAGCTGGGGCAGCAAGCAGCAGGGCCAGGATTACATTGATTCCTGCCCTCCACCCTTACCTCAGTAATTTTTTCCTCTCCCTCTCTCTTCTCTGTTATCTTCCCCGCTAAGGAAAGTTGACTTGCATCCTCTGCACAGGAGACACATTTGCCTGGTACCCAGATAGTATTTGAAAGGGAGTTTCCGGGAGAGATACGGAACTCAGTGGGATCCCAGGTCCTGCCTGTGGACCCAAGTCCAGCTCGTGTCTGACCTGTTTCCTGCCCTCATTCCCAGGGTCAGACTCTCCTCAAACCCAGACTTTGCTCCAGTTGAAAGCGAAGTGCTGAACCAAAGGCTTCCTCAACTCCCAGGCAAAGCTATACCTGAGTCCCCATCTCTGGTCTCACCAGGCTTTCCAGGCCTTCTTAGAAAGTTCTTTCTGAAGGGCAAAGCTAAAGATATCCTGACTGTGTGACATCCTCCAATGGGTCCTTAGTGGCTCCTTAGAATAGGTCAAACATCTTACCATGACTTAGAAGACTGTCCCAATCTACTCCTCTTTTACCCACTCTCTAACCAGGGCCAGGGTGCCCTGCTTTCCGCCTCTCTTCATGTGAGGTGTGATGGTCTGGAGGAGGCTTAATCCTCTGGTCATAGCCAAGGTTATTCACAATTCCTGTCCATCCTTTTCCCTTTTGTTCAAGAAGTGCCCTTACTCTATATCACCACTTTCACCCAAAAAACATCCCCCATCTCCCCAATGCCACTCATGTGTCTTAACAAGCCCCTCTAGATTCTACCCAAACACCCACATGGGGTTTTGTAAATGTTGTTTCCTTAACTTTCTCTGCAACCACCCCCAGGCAGGCAGGACCCTAATCAGGCTCATTCAGACCAGCCAGTTGAAGGGAACCAAGCCCACTTTGAGCACCTTCCTGGAAGGCTTTCCTCCACCCAAAGCCAGATGACAGAATGAATGCAGAACCCACAGCAGAGTCTATCAAGTGCTCTTCACAAATTATCCACTATTATTTCTGGGGCTGGAGTGGTGGCTCAGTGGTTATAGTGCTTGCCTGGCATGAGCAAGGACCCAGGTTCAAACCCCAGCACCACGAATACAACTAAGTGTCAGAGCCATAAAAACCAGATGAAAAACTAAATAAAGTTGATTTTCTCTCTCTCTTAAAAAAAAAAAAGAAATAAAAAGAAAAGCTGTCATTTCTCATGAGTCCTCTGCCCCAGCTCGCTCCCAGAAAGCAGAGCCCCTGGGTGCAGCTCTCTCCCAGAGCAGGTGCTCGTAGTAGCGATTGAGGGACAAATGCAGTGCTCAGCTCTCAGTTTTGTTATTTTTTTTTCTATTGTTTGTTGGTTTACCAAGCAGTGCTAAGGACAGTCTCAGGGAAAACTGGTGTAAACCCCTTCTCCCTACCCACCACACCCTTTCTGAAATTGGAGTGAAGACTCTGAAACGGGCCAGCAAGCTTTCCCGTCTCTGGACTGCTCTCTTGGGACCCGCATCCCATGGCCCTACCCATCCCCAGGAGCGGGAGAGATATCTTATTTGTGGATGCTCCTTCTGTGCAGGGCTTTGGCGGTGGCTGCTCCTCCACCACTCTGCTGCTCGCTCAGCCAGGGCCCTGCCAAGCCTCCTCCTCCACACCTGATGGTGTACCTGGCTGGGTTCTCAGCCTCTTTTGGGATTTCTTTCTGTGGTTACAAGTTGGGCTGTCTTTCCCCCTATCCTTTGAAGGAACACCCATGGTGCCTGGGCCGTCACCAATTGGTCACCCAACTCTTTTCCTTTCTTCTTGCATCCCCTGGAGCCCTCACTGGAGCTCTCCTTACACCGTCCTCTGGCACTGAACCATACTTGGCCTCCTTGAGCCTCAGTTGTGTGGGTGATTTTTTATCTCCCGCAACTGTGCGGTAGATTCCTTAAGAGCAGGCAGGGGATAAGTACAGCTCTGTAGCCTCCCACACCCTCCACATTCTCCCACAGGCCCTTGCACGTGGTAAGCTTTGATGCCTCCTTATTGATCACTCAGAAGCGGAGGCTCATTAAAGGGTTTGTGAAACCTAGGTTCTCTTCCATTAGGACAATGTGTCCCAAAGTGTGTTCTATGGGTTGCAGGATATTCATAGGTGTTGTACAATAAAGAGACCCCTGGGGGCTGGAGTGCTTGCTTGGCATGCGCGAGGATGCAGGTTCAAACCCCAGCACCATTTACACAACCAAGTGTTGGAGCAACAAAAGCCACATGAAAAACTAAATTAAATAAAATTGATTCTCTCTCTCTCTCTCTCTTTGGGAAAAAAAAGAGAGAGATCCCTGATTGGGACTGCAGTGGTGGCTCAGTAGTAGAGTGCTTGCCTGGAATGCATGAGGACCTGGGTATAAACCCCAGTACCATATACTCAACTAAGTGTCAGTAAAACAAAAAACTGATGAAAAAATAAATAAAATTGACTCTCTCTCTCTCAGAGAGATGCCTGATCAAGTAAAACACATTTCTTATAGCCCTAACATAAAATGTACATTATGATGTTTTTCCAAGAAGAAAGATACGGGACCTTAAGATCCCCATGGGTTAGGAAAAGCAGACACAAGGCCCTAAGAAAGTTCTCAGGATGGTGGAGAACAGATCCTTAGCTCAGGTAAAGGACAGAAGCAGCAGGTTAGAGTAAAGGCTGGGTTAAAATGAATTAATAAAGCTGACCTCACAAAGATGCAACGTGGATCACTAGGCTCACCTTGCTGACACCAAGTGGGGGCCTCATTTGGCCAGGAGAGATCATCATTCTAATGAGTTTCCTGACTTTCACGGCTTTATCTCTTCCCAAATTGGGAGGTAGTGGACAGTCATTCATATCTTAACCTATGAACCATCACTCAAACCATCAAACATCTGGACCTGATGCCAGATTTCAGATATGGACAGCTATGGAATGTCTAAGTAAGCTGTAGACCTAGGAATGTTCTAGGCCAGGACTTATAAGCCAAATAGGGGACTTTCTGAGGTAGGACTGGCCACAGTCAATCAAGTGTGGCTAAGGAACTTTCTTTATCTCTCTCTTTTTCTTTAATGCCACATAGATTTGATGAGTCTAGAACACACATTAGAAACGTGCACCAAAGGCATGAATTAACCTATCTTCACCCTTAGGGGAGCAGCGTCATAGGCCACTACTAGTGTTTTATGAGCTGAAAAGCATCTCTGGACATCTGTCCCATCCTGTGAACTTCCAACTTTCCCATGGATTGCCTCCTCTGTACAATAAGGGAAGGTGGAAAGGTCCCTGGATTGGAGAATCGCATGACATGCACTGGGATTCTGCTTTGCCACTTACTTTGTGTAGGGTATCCATCAAGGATACCGACAAGATAAAATGGAAATGTGTGTAGAGGAACTGGAAGACTCTACCACACCAACATTTACTGAAGCCTGCTTTGTGGCTTTCCATAAAGAAGAGCCACCATTTGCAGGGAACCTGTAGGGTAACATACTCAATGAGTGGCACTTTCTGTGTTATTGAATGTAATCCTCACAAAAACCTGCTGGGACTGGCTATTATAATCCCAATTTTATAGATAAGGAAATGGAATTTCATAGATTTGAGGAGTCTGCCCAAGTTTATACACCTACAATGACACAAAACTCAGAGCAAGGAATGGAGCAGTGGCTCAGTGGTTCTGGCGCTTGCCCTGCATGCATGAGGACATGGGTTCAAACCCCAGCACCATGTACACAACTAAGTGTTGGAGCAATGAAGTCCACATGAAAAACTAAATAAAATTGATCCTCTCTTTCTCTCTCTCACTGTCCCTCTCTCTCTTTAAACAAAACAAAACAAAATAAAACAAAACTCGGGGCCAAATCAAAAGGCCACATTCCATGCTCTTTAATATTATGTTAAGATACTATTCATAAAAATAAAAATTAAAATTAAAGCCTATCTCACGTGCGAAAACAAACAACTGAAAAAGATACCAATTCAAAGCTATATTGTATGTGGTTTTATTAAAAAAGGGTGAACAGAATTAATGTTGATCTTTAAAATTAAAATCAGTGACTTGGTGTTGCAAGAACTAAGTCCAAAGATTAATTCCACAAGTTACTGGAAGATCAATCCTCTTTCCTGTCTGTCTCTTGTTTTCCTCTTCTGGAACACAGCGGAAATTGCCACCTATTTCCCAAGGCTGTTGCAAGTAAATTGACCTAGAATATGTGAAAGCAGCTCCAACAATGTTTGGCTCTTGGCAGACACTCAATAAGTATAGCTGAATGAGATTCTTTGTAGTTTATAATTTAACAATGACATACACGAATGTGCTGCAGATACACTGATTTTTAACAACTCAACACCATACCAGTAGATATCTCAGCACTTGTTTTTCATGATTGCAGTTTAACAACCAAGAGGTAAGATATGCAGGCAGGGCAGGAACAGGTACAACAACCTGGGGATTAGGAGCCCAGACTCTGAACCGCACAGCCTGGGTCACATTGACCCACCAGAGATCCTCATCTAGGGGCCTTTGGGAAAGAGGCTTAACCTCTCTGTGTCTATCTCCTGGTGTGTCATGGGAGGGGTGGTTCCAAGGATTATAAGAGTGTGCATGTGCAAAGCTCTTTGTGCAGTGATGGGCACACAGTTAGTGCTATAGGAGCACCTACCCCATTGGCTGTCTCTTCCTCCCTTGAGCTCCTGGAGTACTTATGAGTCCCAAAGAAAAGTTCAGATAACTTTCCGCACATTGGAGTTTTTGTGTGTGCGGGATTTTCTTCACCTATTAGATCTATGCAAGTTGAGGGCATGATGTTGCCTGACTCAGCCTGCATGAGGCTCACACTAAAGTAAGCTCTCCATAACTGTTTGTGGAATTTGTGAAGAAACCAATGAACTAGCACTTGAACTTAGGGGTCCATTTCTGAGGAACTCCCAGGGTTATGTGCTCCCCCACCAGGCAGCCCCATGACCAGGGCCTTTCACTGCACTGATAAGATATGCATAGGATAAGAGTATCCTGGCTGCAGAGGTCCCAAGAAGAGTGCTTGTGCTCTGAAGAGCCTGGCCGAGGCCCCAGGAGTCTAGCTCACTCCACACTTTGGCCAGCTCACTACACTGGAGACTGCAGACCTAGCCTGAGAGGCTGACAGGTGAGAATCTCAAAAGCACCTGCGTGGACATTGCAATGTGGGGAAAAAGCCTTCTATCATTGCTCTCCTGGCACCCACTGGGACACACCTTGGGAAAGGAGCACACTAGCTATTAGCTACAAGGCTTTCTTCACCTTGGGCAGGACAAGAGATCAGGTCCAGGACACTAGGCTGTGGGGAAGGCAAGGAGGCAAACCCCAGAACCTGGGAACTGGAATTGATCTGTCTCCTCCCCAGGGCCATGGCGGTTAGGGTCTGGCCCACAGAGTGCCAGAAGGAAGGAGTTCCAGAGATCCTCAGTATCCAACCCTCACAAGGAAATGATCAGCAGTGACAAACCTGTTCTGGGATTACTCCTCACCCTGTCTCCTGTTCTATCCCACATCCTCCTCTACTGACATTTGACATGTGGGCCACCCTTCCAGTGTGCCACCTGGCATGGATTCCCTAGCTAGGACTTTGGGAACAATCAGACCTGATTTCAAATGTGGACTCTGCCAATTGCTGTCTGTGTGATGTTGGCCAAGTTCCCTAACTTTTCTGGACTTCAGTTTCCAATGTTACTAATGTCACTACTCCAATTTGTCTAATTCATTGCATTGTTGAAATGGATGCAAGCTCAATACCTTGTGTCCAGTGTTGCCTAGGACACAGTAAGTGTTCAGCAAATTACTATTACTATTAGGGGATATGGTGTCAGATCTAATCCCACTGTATGCTCCCCCTTCCCTGTTTTCATCCAGAGTCACACCAGGTCAGGATGGGAAAGCTGGAGAACTGTCTTCCCAGATGCCTAGGTGGCCTGTTGAGGGAGAGTTGCAGGCTGAGTGTTTTATTACATTGCCTGTCTACATGCCTGGGCTGGGCAAGTTCATTTGCCAAGCAAGTTGAGCCATCCTTGTGCCCTGAATCCACCCCCTCTGGATTAGCTCTCTCTCCCCCCATTCCCTACTTGCCTTTCTCCAGTAAAGACTCTATCTCTGAGTGGAAGGGCTGGATGCTTGACTGTGAAAAGAAACACAAGAAACATCACAGGACTGCTAACAATTAATTGTCAACAATAGCAGACTTTTGAGGGCCAACTCTATGCCCAGAACATTGTGTGCCTATTACTTCATTTCATTATCATGACCCTAAAAGAGAAGTGCTTTTATTATCCCCATTTATAGATGAAGAAACTGATTAAAAACCTGTCCAAGATCACAAGTTAACAAGTAGAGAAATCAGTCTGGCTCTAGTGCTCTCCAACCACGAGCCCAGTGCTTTTTTTTTTTTTTTTTGGTACTGGGGAGTGAACCCAAGGGAGCTTAACAATGGAGCTGAGCTACATTCCAATTCTTTTTATTTTATTATTTTTTAAAATTTTTGAGACAGAGTCTCACTAAATTGCTTAGGGCCTCACCAAGTTGCTGAGGCTGGCCTTGAACTTGGGATCCTCCTATCTCAAGTCTCCCTAGTCACTGGGATTATGGATGTGCGCCACAGCACCCAGTTTATGTAAACCATTGTTAATCCTCACAACAACCTTATAAGATAGGAACCGATTCTCTTTTTACCATTAAGGAAACACCATTAGAAAAGATATGAGTGATGTGGCCAAGGCCATGCAGCTGGCAGCTGTGGATCCAAGGTCTGGATCTGGAGCCCATGTATTTCAACCATCCTATACTCTACCAATGCCTCCAGTTCAGCAAAGCTTGGAAGGGAAACCAAACTTCAGAAGCACCTAGTGTGTGGTTGGCACTTTCCCATGAGATATCTCATTTAATCTTCATAACCACTCCATCAAGAGGGGATAATTAGCCCCCCAAGAATACCAGGCTCAGAGAGGTTAAGTGAGTTACCCAAGGTCACATAACTTGGGCAACTTGGGATTCGTATTAAGTACTGGCTCCTGAAGTCTTGCTCTTTCTATTGGGGTGTACCATCTACCACACCCCATCTACTGGTTTGCAATTTTGCTTTGCTCTTAGACCCAGATCTATTTTCTGCCTGCTTCGTGCTCCAGGAGTCTGCTCTCCATAGTTGTGTCCTGTCTTCCAGTTTGGATTGGATTAACAGGGAACTTCCCACAGAGGCCATGAGAAGGAAGTATTTGTTCTGCCCCCTTCTCTGCCCTGCTTCAATTCTATGCCTATAGCTCATGCTGGATGGTGCCTTTGCAAGGCTCCAATTTGTACCAGGTCCTGAGAATATCATTTCTTCCATGTGTCTGTTCAGACCTAGGAGTAGAAATAGCTTCCTGCTGTCAGGACTCCCTGGCTGTCTCACTATTCCTTGCCATACTTTGCAAATGGTCCCTTAATCCCATTGCCTTCATAATCCCAGTGGGTGCCCTGTTGGTGCTGGGACCTGCCCACACCTCTGAACTTTCCTTGGAAGCCATCTTCTTGCAGCTACTTGGAAGGAGGGCCAATGATGTTTTTGTTGGTCACACAGCTCCAGGTCTTTCCCTAACTAATTAGTGGATAGATGGGATGGTGGCCAGGGAGTACAGGCTGGCTCTGGATTCTGCTGTCCCTGACTTTGTCCATTTGGTATTGCAATTTGGTGCAGCTCAGCCTTTGCAGGGGCAGTGCCCCATCTTCAATATGTGGGTTTCCTCTAGAGGTTTTCTCTGATCCTTTCCAACCCTGACAGCCACGTCTGCAAGCTGACACCCAGAGAGGGCAAGGGACTTGTTGCCCCTGCACAGCAAGGCAAAGGCAATGGTGTGAGACCTGGAACCCCTGACTCTTAAATCCGTTCCTGTTTCTCTGCTTTGCTCTGGAGTGTTCTTCCAAGTTCAATAAATATTTCATTAGTGGTGACCCAATATAATTGCACCCCCTCCACCACCCCAGACAGCTCACAACCTACAAACTGTCACTGCTCTTTGACATAGTCTGCCACTCTACTTACCCAGATCCCCATCTTCTCATCTGCCCCTGGCTTTTCTCACCCAAGAGAGCTGACCGAAAGCTCCCATTTCCAGCTGTACACCAGGAGAAGCTGGGGAGAAGAAAACGAATGATCAGGCAGGGAGGGCAAGAAGAGCCATCTCTCCCATCTGTGTAAATACCAAGAGAAAGCTTTCAGAGATGAGCTGTCTGCTTGGAGAGAAACACCTTCACTGATTAAATATATAATCCGTTCTGGAAAACACAGTCTTGGAATAGCTCTTAGATGATCCTCGCACCGGGCTATGAAAGTTAAACCACCTTTGGCTCCCAATCCATCCCTCCCACTTGGTGGATGTGGAGAAAGAGCCTAGAATGCAGACAGGAGAGGAACAGGGCTGGGGCAGAGCCTGTAAGGAGAGAGTTAGGGGCTCTGTGTGGGAGGAAGTGCAGTCTCCTGCTGCCTCAGCCACTCCAGACACCCTTCTCTTTAATATTAGGAGCCTCATCTTGAGAAGGTGAAGAGAACCCCAGCCCCAGCCCCCAGCAACTCCGCTAGGAAACTCTGGGAGACAGAGTTCAGGGCCAGAGGGGAGCAGGAGGAGAGATCGACCCATGTGGGTGCCCTGTGGGGAGAGAAAGAAGGTGCTGCTGAGGGCTGGAGGCCGCAGGCTGGGGTGAGGGAAGGGCATTGGGGAGAAGCTGCTGGCAGAGGGCAGGTGGGGTGAAAGGAATAGGGGAGGAACACCTCAGGTCAAAGAGGAAGAGCCTGTTTTCCCATTTCCCTTTGGGCTTTTGCTGTTTAATTGCATAATTCCTGGCCCTAGGGCAACTCAAGAGTTTCTCTGCTTTGCTCTGGAACTGTCACTGAATTGCCTTAAGATTCTACTTGGGGTTTTTCTTCCTGAATTCCCTCAAATTGCCCAGCTTTACCCTGACATTTGGTTTTTCTGCCACTTAATTCCAGGGGTCTCCAAAGGAGCAATGCCTGTTGGAAGGCCCTGGGCAGGCAGGCCTCCCTCTGAAAGACTTGGCCCTCTGGGGGCTGAGAACCAAGCACCTTGTCCCCACACCCCCACATGCCCTCCCTCCCAGAACACAAACTCAGGCAAGGTAAGAAATGCCACAAGATGTGGGCTCCTCTGGTAGTCCTTGGATTTAAAATGCAGACTCCAAGGTGGGTCAGTTGCCTTGCCAGTTACGGTGAATTTAGCTGTCCGTATCTGCAATCCTCGGAAATGCTCCATCTCTGAAATTTAACTTTAAGCATTCAGCTTCTTGGCTGTAAACTTCCGGCCCCCTTAGTTTCCCCCTAAACCTGTCGGTCATTCCTTCTCAAGACCTTTAGCCCCAGACCTTCTGAATCTATCAGCCCCTGGGGCCCTCCCTCCCTTTTCTGCCTAGGGCTCTACTTTATGGTTGACCCAGCCTCTGGTGTTCTGGCCCTGAATTGCCACCCAGTGCCTTCCATAACAAAGAGTAAAGCCCTAGGGTCCACAAGTTGGGAATCACATTCTGCAGGTTGTCCCTCTGCAGGCTCCAGGGGAGAATCCTTCCTTGTCTCTTCCAGCTTCTGGCAGCTCCTAGTGTTCCTTGGCTGCTGGTGACAGCATAACCCCAGGCTCTGCTTCCATCTTCAAGTGGCCTTCTTCCCTGTGTCTGAGATCTTTTCTGTCTCCCGAAACGACATCAATGATTGGATTTAGGATCCACTCTCATTTAGTAAGAAGCCATCTCAATTCTTACCTTAATTATATCTGCAAAGACCCTTATTTCAAATGAGGTCACATTCCAAGGTTCTGGGTGGATGTGAATCTTGGGGAGATGCTATTCAACCCACAATAGGCCCCCCTTTTCCTTCTGTTGCACCTGCCTTTCAAATCACTAAGCTTGGCTCGTGACCACAAGTGGGCATCTCCCTTTTGACCTTGGGCTGCTGGGCTCAGTTTTTAGTTGCTCCTGCTCCTTGCTACTCTTAGAGTTCCTCAGCCAGGAAGGCCTCCTTTCCTACAGTGTTCTCCCTCAGAAGCCAGCTCCGGAGACAAACAGGGCAGTGGGCAGGGATCCCTTGAATTCCAACCCTAAGGCTCCTACAAACCTATCTGTATTTTCACCTTCCCCACCCTCATGTGGGATAAAATAAAAAATAAAAACCACACTCATATCACTCTTCTGCTTAAAAATCATTCATTCATTTATTTATCAAATATGTTTTGAAGGCTTATGTTGAGGTCTGACCTTCACTCCATTTCATCAGCTGCCCTAGAGTGATCTTGTTACTATTTGCATAAGTTCCTTCAGGAAAGGCTGCTAGGTCTTGCTTTGTTAAGCTTGCTAATTGTTGTGCAAAAGAAGATCGGGGTGGGTTGGAATGTCCTAACCACAGGTTGTTCCCCAGTCTTGTCTGTACTCCAAATCTGCATAACCCCTGGCAACTCCCTTAGAAGGATTATAAAAAAAGATGTAAAGCTTGAATAAAGTGAGACCTCTCCACCTGGTTCTCCTGCCTGTGTTCTTTCTCATCCCCACCCTGTCCCTCAGGTCAGAACCTGGCTGGCTGGACGGGGACAGGCCTACTATGTGCAGGGCCTGCTAGCCCTCTGGCCCCCACAAAAAATGAAATCATTGCTTCTTTAAGTTTATGGAATAAGGCAAGTTTTCCACGCCTGTGCTTTGAGAGATTGACATTTCCAAGTTTATATTCTCCATCTGGTGGATAACCTAGCCTAACCTAGCTTTGACCTCTGTCTCCTATAGTCCATATCAATAGTCCCACTGAACTGTCACCAAAACCTGGCTCTTACACTTCTGTGTAGCAGTGCTTTTCCTCTAGTTGAAATGTCTCTGCCTCCCGTCTGCCTGGAAAACTCTTAGTCACCTCCAAGTTTCAGTTCCAATGTTTCCACATCCTGGGAGCCTTCTTTTGAGCATCCTGGTCTGGACACCTCTTATCTGCCGAAAGTGGTTCATGCTTTCTTGCAGTGATTTGTCTGCATGTCTGTCTCTCTTCTCTCTTGAAGTCAAGGACAACATTTTATTTTAAATTTTTATTTAAAATATAATAATATCTATATTATTCATCTCTAGAATAATATAGATATTTAATAAATGTTTAAGTGTTTAATAAATCAGGTTGAGGAAGATCTCAGTTCAACTGAGAGTAGAATCTGCCGAGAAGAGATTACTCTGTCCACTGCATCTGACCTAATTGTGTATTTGTGGGTTAATGAAGGTGTTATAGATTAAATTCTGTTGTCCCTAAACTCACTTTTTTTTTTAAAGGAGAGAGAGTGAGACAGAGAAAGAGAGAATCAACTTTATTTAGTTTTTCACCTGGTCTTTGTTTTTGACACTTAGTTGTGTATGTGGTGCTGGGGTTTGAACTCAGGTCCTTGCACATGCCAGGCAAGTGCTCCAATCACTAAGCCACTGCTCCAGCCCACCTAAACTCACATTTTGAAATTCCAACCTCCAGTAACTCAGAAGGAAGCCTTCTTTGGAAGTAGGGTTGTTGCAGATGTAATTGGTTAAAATGAGATTTCGTTGGAGTAGGCCAGGCTCCTGCTCCAAGAGGACTGGTGGCCTTATAAGAAGAGGACGTTTGGACATAAACACCCATCCAGGGAGAACACCATGTAAAGGTGAAGGTGATGACTATTTGCCAAAGAACACCAGAGATTGCCAGCAACCACCAGAAGCTAGGGGAAAGGCAGGGGGCAGTTAAACTAACGGCCCTGGATTAAACTCATAGCCATTGGAAGGAGCAGCCTCTGCTGACACCTTGATCTTGGACTTCAAGACTCTGGAACTGCAAGACGACAAATGCATATTGTTCATGCTTTTCAGTTTGTGGCACCTGATTATAGAAGCTCTAGCAATATGAGGACAAAAGTGCTCAGAGAAAATAATACCTTTCATTTCTACAGCACACACCCACATGCCACTTATCCCCACACAAACCAGTTGAGACAGGTCCCCAGTGAGTATCGTCTCTGTCATACAGATAAGAAGAATCGAAGCCCAAGAGAGTCAAAAGAATTTGGCGTATGGCATTACCTATTTTTTTTGTTTTGTTTTGTTTTGTTTTGTTTTGTTTTGTTTCAGGGCTGAGGACTGAACTCGGGGCCTTGAGCATGCTAGGCAAGCACTCTGCCACTGAGCTAAATCCCCAACCCCGTTACCTGTTTTGTTCACAGGCAGATTTGATCCTTTTCCGCTGCTCCATCATGCTGCCTTAAAGCAGCTTTGAAAAGTCTGGGGGGCTGCCCAGTCTGTGCAGTTGTTACCATTAACCAGCAGGATCAGTGTGGGCTTGGTTCGCCTAGAGGCTCCCCCACTGTGGCCTCAGCCCTTGTTGGCACAGGTAGCTATGCCATGAGCCTACAGGATCTGCTTCTAAGTCCCTGACGAGCAGGGGACTGTTGGGCCATCATCCCTCTGGAACCACTCATTTGCCCATCCTACCCCAAGCTGGGGCCCCAGGGAAAGGCACTGGACCTGGGTTACTCTTCTGACCACTCCATGACCCTCTTGCCAGAAGATCTTCCCCTAAGGACAGTCTCTCCCTCTCCTCAGGAAGGGACTCTGGAGACCTGCTCAGGCCTGCTGTCAGCCACAGGGGCACAGTCTCACCCAGACACCCGCACCATTCCCTGAAGCCCACCCAGCTTTAAAAAGGCCAATCCTTCCTTTCTTTCTTTCTTTCTTTCTTTCTTTCTTTCTTTCTTTCTTTCTTTCTTTCTTTCTTTTTTAAAGGGAGAGTGAGAGAGAGAGAGACAGAGAGAGAATCAATTTTTATTTATTTTTCATCTGGCTTTAGTTTTTCTAACACCTAGTTGTGTATGTGGTGCTGGCATTTGAACCCAGATCCCCACACATGCCAGGCAAGCGCTCCAATAGCTGAGCCACCACTCCAGCCCCTCCCATCTCCTTTTAAAGCTGCTGCCACCCACTTATCACCAGAGACTCTCCTACATACCCACTGGTGGCAAAGAAAGCCAGCATCCCCCAAAGCCCCTTTCCTGCTGCCACTAGAGACAGACACAGGGGTCATTTCCTATTCAGGGTTTTTCTGTGATTCGTTGCAGGGAACTAGAGAGAGGCTGATGACAGTGACAACTCAGGGATATTTTGAAGCTTAAAAAAACATTACAGGGGCTGGAGCAGTGGCTCAGCAGTTAGAGCACTTGCCTGTCATATGTGAAGTCCTGGGTTCAAAACCCAGCACCACGTATACAACTAAGTATTAGAGAAACAAAGGCCAGATGAAAAACTAAATAAAGTTTATTCTCTATCTCTCCCCTCCTTCTCTCTCTCTTTTTTTTTTTTTTAAAGAGAGAGGGACAGTGAGAGAGACAGAGAAAGAGATGAACAACTTTATTGAGTTTTTTTTTCACATGGCCTTAGTTGCTCCAACACTCAGTTGTGTACGTGGTGCTGGGGTTTGAACCCGGGTCCTCGCGCTTGCCAGGCAAGCGCCGAAACCGCTGAGCCACCGCTCCAGCCCCCCTCCTTCTCTCTTAAAAAAAAAAAATTACAGTGTTTTTTCAGCTGAGCCCCTGATTTTTTCTCCTGGGTTTACAAGAGCAACCCCTCCCCCTGGGAGCCATCAAACCAATTTCTTTGCACCAAGAGGAGGAAGATGCCTCTATACAGACCTCTATACAGTGGGCCAGGCCCACTTTGAAACTGCCTGACTATGGGAGCTTGTGATTTCTGGAGCTTCCAGGTTAACACTCACCTCATCTATGTCTCTAAAGTTCTCCAAACACTCCCTGCCCCTAACCTGCACAGGTTCCCCTGTGATTCTTAGAGCAGGGGTTCTTGCCTTTTTTAATGTAATGGACCCTCAGTAACTTGTTGAGGCCTATGGGACCTTCTCAGAATAAAGTTTCTAATCCAGAAAATAACATTTATAAGATTATAAAGAAAATCAATTTCTTTGAAATAGTTATCAAATAGTTTTTGAATTTTGCAATATGAGGGGCTGAAGCTGTGGCTCAGCAGTATCATGTTTGCCTGGCATGCATGAGGATCCGGGTTCGAACCCCAGTACCACATATACAACTAAGTGTCAGAGCAATAAAAATCAGATGAAAAAACAAATAAAATTGATATTCTCTTTCTCTCTCACTCTTCCTCACTCTAAAAAAATTGCAATATGATAATATGTAAGTTTTGTTACTGTTATTTTAAATAGCATAATCTAACTTTAGATCTAATAATATATGATACTTTCAGATATCTAAAATAACTGTAATGTGTTATGAAACTACCCATGATTTCTATCAGTGACAAACTAACAAGTTTTGTTAATACTTCTGGAACTGTGGTCTACGTCCAAAATGGAAAGAAATGTTGATTTTTGGCAAGTGGTTAGTGAAAATAAGAATGCAATACTTTTGTCCTCATTCTACTCATTGATCTAAGTTAAGAGTCTCTCTTCTAGATGGGTGCTTCTCCAACTGTCACATGCATATGAATCACTTGGGCTTGGGTGAAAATGTAGCTTCTGATTCAGTAGGTCTGGGGAACCTGAGGCTCTGCATTGTTAGCAAGCTCCCCTGTGGCCCTGGCTGCAGGGCTCCGGGACAGAGCAGATGCTGAGAAGGGAGGCACTGGATAATGGTTACCACTTAGAACCGTTAGGGGACCTGACAGCAGGAGCAGCCACTACTTGGGTCTGAAGTGGGGAGGGTGGTCAGGGCCTTAGACTTCATGGACTTCATGGTAGTATTATGGTAACAAGACTTTCCCAGTGTGTCTCCTGAAAAAGATGCAGACACACTCTGATCTGGAACACCTTTTCTTGACAAAGCTGCAGAGAACCTGAAATTCCTTTAATGCTTTATTAGAGCCTGAACACAAGACCTTTCCCTTCACTTGACCAGGCTGGATCAGTTAGATAAAATTTGGAATAATAGCAGAAAAATAAATTCACATAGTAGAATATGACTACAGAACATGACTTCAAGACACCTTGTCCTCTTGGTGACAGGCTATAGATATAGGATCTTGTGACCTTAGACTGTTCCTTCAGAAGTAAGGCAGCCATAACTGTCAGATCATTCCCCAAGGGCATATAAATTCCTGAGACAGGCACAGTGAGGTCAGGCCTCCTTCCACTGCTAGCTTTGGAGAAGTGGAATTTTATTAAGGGAGAAGGCAGGGTTCCTGTTTGCCACTCTTGCCCCTTTCCTGACTCCTTCAAGCAGTTGGCACCTACCTTCCAAGAAACCACTTTTGGATGGGGATTTCCTCTGCCTCTTTTTTCTTTTTTCCTTTTCCTTTTCCTTTCCTTTTCTTTTTTTTTTTTTAAGAGAGAGAGAAAGAAAGAATCAATTTTATTTAGTTTTTCATGTGTCTTTCATTGCTCCAACACTTTGTTATGTACGTGGTGCTGGGGTTTGAACCTCCATCCTTGTGCATGCCAGGCAAGTGCAGTAACTGCTGAGCCACTGCTCCCGCCCCTTCCTTTGCCTCTTGAGTTCTGGTCTGAGAATCCTTTTTACCCCAAGTAAGGGTTCCATCATCACTATTCACCCCTTCCCCCACCCACCCACCAAACATTACAGCCTTAACTCACAATTGTATCTGAATTCAACATATTATATTTAATAACCATGCAGGGAAATGGCACACATAGTGCAAGAGGTCTACTCTCTACAAATTTGATTTTGTATTTGAAATCTATACCTCCCTGGAGCTTAGTTAGGAGCATGATCTTTGCAGCCACTCAGACTTGGAATGTTGTTATACCACATACAAGCTGCATGACCTTAAATAATTTAATTAATTTTTCTAGTGTTTGTGTGCTAATATGAAAAATGGGGGTAGTTAAAGGATCTACCTCCTCAGATCATTATGTGTATTAAAAAACATAACATTTGCAATTCATATTCTATCTGACACAAATAGTTGCCAGTACCAGTTATCAATGTACAATACCATGGTATACTTATTTTAGCATTGATGAAAATTGCTTCTGTGGAGTGATTTTCATGTGTGTCACATGGTAGATGTATGATAAAACTTCCTGGATAAATTAATTAAGCATATTCCTAAGACTATTCCTGTCTGAGAAAACATTCCTTGAGCTTCCTGACCGATGACAGCCATTGTAAGAAAGTCACAGTCCATTCTGATCTGTGATTGGTACATAACTCTTGATTGTCTCCCTTGATCCTCATGCCCCAATGAAATAACCATTCATATTCCTGTTTCATCACAAGGGAACTAAAGCCCACAGAGTTCCCAGTGATTTGTCTGAGCAACAAAGCTAACAAGTGGCTGGGCTACGTCCCCAAGAGAGGCTCAACTGTTCCCTAAAACAGCAAAAACAACCTGTCTGAGATCAGGAGGTCTGACTTACGGCACTAAAAGAACTCTGTTTCCTTAGAGAGCTACAGAAAAACATTCCCAGAATCTTGAGCTTAAGTCATTTTCAAGAAAGTCAAAAAGGGGCTGGAGCAGTGGCTCAGTGATTGAAGCGCTTGCCTGGCACATGCAAGAGCCTGGGTTCAAACTCCAGCACCACATACACAACTAAGTGTTGGAGAAGCAAAGGCCAGATGGAAAGATAAATAAAAATTGATTCTTTCTCTCTCTCTCTCCCTTTTTAAAAAGAAAAGTAAAGTAAAACAGCTAAGAATTAATGAGTGATGCATACACATAGCCATTTATAGAAAATAACCACTCTAAATAACGCTTTGGCTGGTAGCAGTTGGTGGCGCACACCTGTGATCCTTGGTGGCACATACCTGTAATCCCAGCAACTGGGAGGCTGAGACAGGAGGATTGCAAGTTTGATATCTGCCTCAGCAACTTAGCAAGGCCCTAAACAACTTAGGAAGACCCTGGCTCAAGATAAGAATAAATAAATAAAAATAAAGGACTGGGGATGTAACTCAGTGGTATAGCACCTCTAGCTTCAATCCCCAGTACCCAAAAATAATAAATAAATCAACAACATTTTGGAAATATGTAAGAGACTGGGAAACACACAAGTCCAAAATAGGTGACAAGACTAAATGAACAGGAGAGAATCATGAATCAATCAATAGTTCCAGATCCTCCTAATGCAAGGGTATGGTGACTCAAGGTCTGTGGTCTGCTGGTGTCCAAAACAGGGGCAAAGGATACAGCAGCTAGCATGTCTTCAGTTCCACCTGAGAGAGACTGTTGTTGAAAAATAACGCAGAGTTCATTACAATTTTCTATCCGGTGACAAATGTCCCTT
Organism: Aplodontia rufa; assembly: GCA_004027875.1. Taxonomy (NCBI): domain Eukaryota; kingdom Metazoa; phylum Chordata; class Mammalia; order Rodentia; family Aplodontiidae; genus Aplodontia; species Aplodontia rufa. The sequence goes on along the minus strand of PVKS010000849.1, from coordinate 67,057 downwards.
TGTTTTGAATTCACTAAGCAACCTTCTGTTTTCACCAAAGAGGATACCTGATAGGGATTCTCATCCATTTTACTTTTGCCTTGGGTTCTCCATTGTCTTAGGAGTATTAGTCACTATAAGTCACTGCTTCCTGAACCTGAACAACTGCAAGCACGCTTTTAAATCCAATGTCTGGAAACACAAAGTAGAGTGAGGGCCACACCCTGGGTCCCTGGGGGGGACCTCCCTCACACCTCCACTCACATGTCAGGTATGAGACCCTCCTGTCTTTCAGCCTCTGGCCACATGCCTGCAGAGCAGAAGATTCACAGGATACCCCCATGGGAGCACAGGCTTCCTTGGAGAACCAAGAGCTAGGGGAGGCCCAGGTTTCACAGGTGCTTTGGTAGAGAAGGCAGTGCTGTCAGGACGTTCCAGTGCCGGAAGCAGAGGGAAGGAAAACAAAAGCTCTCAGCCTCTCACCCAGAGGCCTTGCCCTCCCCCTAAAAAGAGAAGGAAGCAGTGAGGCAGCAAGTGGAGTTAGAGATTGGGGACACACAAGGATTTGTAAACACTGGGGGCTGTAGTTCACCAAGGGAGAAGCCATCACTGACCAGTAGGATCCTCCAGATTCACTCAGGGGAGGACATTTCCTTTTATCTCTTCCTCCCCTCAGGGACCTGGGAAGTGATTGAGATAATTTACCATTTAATGTGGGCAGATGGCTTAATTAAGCTAAATCGAAAGGCATTCACAGTGGCTCTGTGTGCATGAATGACTCGAGAGTGGGACCCTGGGAGCCACCTGCCAGATGTGTCCTTGTCCTCTGCCCTGTCTCCTAGACTGGCCCCAAGTCACCAGGGTGACCTGCCTTCTTGGGAATTCAGGTTCCTGGTTTCTCTTACAGCCTCCACCAGAGCATCCTGGAGGTCCTAGCACCTGCACTGGGAGACACCTCTAGTTTTGCGGTCAGTCTCCTGGTCTAGGGTCAGCAACAACAGCAGAAACTTGACATTGCTGGGCCCTCCCTGAGGCTGACTGGATTCTGAGTGATCATAGGTATTCTTGGGGAGTTCATAGGTAGGTGGAGACATAGAACACCCGACCAGTTATAGGTAGGGCCTGAGGAATTCCAGTCCTCTCAAATTTTGCAGATAAAAATCTGAGGCTTAGATAAGAGGGAGCAACTGACTCACCAAGATCAGCAGAATAAGCATAAGAACCCAGCATCCCAGTTCCTGTGCTGGGATGTGTGTGTATACATGTACATGTATGTATGTGCACATGCTTATGTCTGTGTATGTGTGTGTATGTGCATGTGTACATGCCTGTGTATGGTTATGTGTGTGTGCATGCACATGCATGTGCAACAATGGGGTGGGTATAGAAAGTACAGCTTCTCTAATTCCTCTTCCCTCCTCCTGACCCCACCTTCCTATTTTCCTCAATTTATGGGTTCCCACCCAAAGGTCAAGTCCTTTCCCATCTCTTTGGGTCCAAAGGGAGGCACAGGAACCTCCAATGGGCAGTGAGTTTCCAGGCTCCACTCTTTCCAAGCAAGCCTGCAGCTTCACAGCCTACAGGAACAGATTACAGAGAGCAGCCAAACACCTCCTGGGTGAATTCTACTTCTGCTGATCATTAACCAGTCCTGCCTAGAGTCACAAGTCAGGGGGCAGAAACCAATGACAAATTTCCCTCCTCTCAGCCTCCCCTCAAACACTTTTAAATGATGGTTTTGGCCCAGAATCAGGTGAGTGATGAGGTTTTTCAAACTGCATGCAACATTTCTTGATTCATTCGCTTCATTATTTTGCCTGTCCAGAAATCCCCTCACCAAAACAGGAGCTTGAATCTACTGCCCCCCAGCAGGATCCCAGTGACAGCTGGGAAGGATGCCAGGACAGCTGTTTGCTTCAAGGAGGGGTCCAGGAGAGGCTAAGCAAGGAAAAGATCACCAGGCAGCTCAGGGCAGGGTATGTGACATAACAACTCAGGCTGCGTGGGGCCATGAATTTCCACTAGGAATTGTAGGGCAGTAGACCAGTGGGATGGCATGGGTGTGGACCAAGGATGGTGGTCAGAGGATGGCAGAGCCAGGGTATGGTGGGTCAGTCAACAAGGAGGTGAAGATGGGAAAAAGATGGCATGCTAGTGGACCAAAGGACGTTGGATCAGCAAGCCAGGGGACACTTGGGAATGAACCAGTGGTAGCGGGTGTATTAGTTAGGGTTCTCTAGAGAGACAGAATCAATTGGATACATAACTATATGATAGATAAGAGGGGATTTACAAATGGAATTGATCCATGTGATTATGGAGGCTGAGAAATCCCCATGCAGGCCATCTGCAAGCTGGAAACCCTGAGATGTCAGTTGCATGGCTCAAGCTGTCAGAAGGCTTCAGACCAGGGAAACTGATAATGCAACTCTCAGCCTGAGGTTGAAGACCTGAGAATCATGCAGGGGAAGGAGTGCTGATGTAAGTCATAGAGTCTGAAGAACAGGCAGCCTGAAACTGCGATGTTCAATGGTAGAAGAGTACTCCAGCTCCCAGAGAGAGAAGGAGCCTATTTCTTAGTTTCTTTTGTTCTATTCAGGTCTCTAGAGCCTTGACATGTCTGCCCACATTGAGGGTAGATCTTCCCCACTCATTCTATTGACTCTAATGCCAATCTCCTCTGGAAATACACTTATAGACTCCAGTAAGACTCTACTAGTTCTCCAGTCAAGTTGACACCTAAAATTAATCATCATGGTGGGGCAATGAGCCATTAGGGTATGGCAGTAGAATTGCTACATTAAAGCACTAACTAAATATGAATTTTAAACAAATAATTTCCTAGTATAAGTATGTCCCATGAAGGTATTTGGGATATATTAATACTAAGAAATTATTTTTTATTTGAATTGCAAAGTTAACTGGCATCTTATGTCTTTACTAAATCCAGTAACCCTAAGGTTGGGGAGACAACCAGAAAATAGTGGGGACAGTATACCAGATGTGGAATATCAGTGGAGGAGGGGGGTCACAGGACAACAGTCCAGAATCATACTCTTCCCTAGACCTCTAAGTTGGGACCCTCACCCTGGGGGTTTCCCCAACTTGTGAATTGAGGACCTAAGTCCATGGGACTTGTTTGTGCTTTCCCTAAGGTCTTTGACCCCTCTCTTACGGTTTCTCTCTTCTCAGACTTGACAGAGAGATGCCATGATGCCTCCTCCCACCAAACACAAGTGCTTGGGCTCTTGCTTGTTAGAAGACTAAGGAGTCCCAGCTTTGGGGGTATACTGTCCTGTGTGTAAATCTAAGCCTCGTTGCCCACTATCTGAGAATCTGGATATGTAATTAACACTCGGTGCCTTGGTCTCTGGTAAATGAGGGAAAAATAGAACCAACCCATTGTAATCATCTAGTGGGTTAATGTTTACAAAGCTGTTGGAGCATAGCACTCAATAAATGATAGCTTAAAAATTTCCAAAGCTCTTTAATCACCACAGGGAATCAGGAAAGGAATAATAAAAGCTACTAAATGTGAGGAAGTAACGCAAGTACCAGATTATTTTAAAGCTCTCACTCATTGCTAGTATCCTTCTTTTAGAAATAATGGAAACCATCAGTCTTGCATTTTCCTTTCATACCAGGAATGGCACTCACTAAATCACCTGTCCTCCTTCAAATCTCTCCTTCCCCAGGGTTGCTCTAGCCAGCTAATTAGTCCAGATGGCTAGTTATGAATTAGAGTCCATCCACCCCCTGGAGCCAGGTAGGCAGCGTGCCTCTCAGGCAGACCACAGCTGGGAGACTCTTCATTCAGTCAATAAGTTTTTATTGAATCTCTTCTGTGTATGTAGGATGGACTAGTGAATGGAATAGAACTTGCCATTGTTGCCCTAATGGATCTTACAGTCTAGTTGAAGATCTTGTCTCATTGTCTCTCCCAACCAATCCAACTTGAATGGTTCACAGTCTGGGATAGCAAATTACTTAAAACTAGAATGACAACTCTTATCAGCTGGAAGGGGCTAAGTGGTGAGCTGTGTTCAGCTCATCATTGATTAGTGATGTCTGCCATGAGATCAGGATAGAGAAGCAGTACCAGATGTCCCAGTGATATGGACATGAAACTTATCCTTGCATTCTAAATCCTGAAATAAAAGCTCACAGCCTGAATCCTGAAGTCTTCCTTTGGACTTCAAATCCAAGCTGGGGGTGGGGGAGGGTGGCAGTGGTAAAGATCTGAACCTACAGTTCTGGGGAAGGTGAGTCTTTAGAGCTGGAGATCTAAATCCCAAAGGAGGAAAGAAATAGACAAGAGAAAGTGAAGTGAGATTATAGCTGGGCCTCTGACAGGCACGGCTGACAGAAGAGAACAGAGTTCTCTATATAGTAAAAGAAATCTGGCATGGAAAAGTCCAGTGATGAGTGATAATCTAGTCAATGGAAGGGGTGATGCCATCATGGACTCTGTCCCAAGTCCCATCAAGTTTCTTTAACTGGAAATACCTTTCTTGATCATGGTTGTTCTGCTGAACTACTGACTCAAATCATCTCAATATGCAGATAAAGAACAGAGGTCCAGAAAGATGGCAATGGAAACATTTGGTTTGTTCTTTGGAGATCCTTCTTGGAGAATTCTTCTGCGATAACCCCTACATTATAGTACCGCTATGTAAAAATGTTTTAGAGTTAGCCTCTAAGAGGAGGACTCTGCTCTTGCCTGTCTCCTGGGGGTACTGGGTCTGGAGTCTTTCTTGATGTTGCTTCCTACTCAGACCTTCCCGGAATCTGGTTTAGAGAAGAATGTACTAGACCTTAGAGAAGAAAGCCCTGTCGCTCTCAACTTCTGTGGTAGTGCTGCTGACTTGAACATCAAATTTTATAGCTCTCGGTATTGAAGGGGAATGAAGTTTCATCTGGTGGGGAAGAACTCCAAGGTTAGTGGCAGATGAGCTATCTCAGGGGAGGATAAGGTGACTAAGAAATGCTGTGGGCTGTCCATTTCACCAATGAACTTTATTTTCCTTTTTTTCCCCTTCAAAGAAAAGAACATCCCACTGTTAATTTGTTAGAGCCCAGAGTTGCCCACCCCCCCCAGCATTCAAAGTGGCACAGGGAATAGCGTTACATTTCTATTATCTTCCTAATGCAGGCATCCAGACCTGCTCCTGTAGGCTATTTCACAATTCCAGCTAAAAAGCAAGCAGTTTCAAAGGCATTTTGCTGGCCCTCGACATTTCTGATGCTGTGTGTTCTTTCTTGGCTTCACTTATAATATCATCCCTATCAAATGAGCCTAAGTCCTTATGATTACTGAAATCCTGAAAGGAGATGGCTAAATTTAGATCTCTTTGGGGAGTGGGGTAAAAGCAGAGGCTTTGGAGGGAAAGGACAGCTTAAAGGTGGCTTCCAATGCCATACAACTTGAGTGACTAATTGAAAACATGTGAGCTATATTGATAAATACAACCCAGGTTTGCACTGTGGAGAGCTTTTGCGAAAGCTGCCTATCATCAACTTATTTTTGCAGTTGTCCCCCTGCAGTTCCATGTTTGTCAATCTTGAGTTTGCTTTTAGTGTGAGGACAAGACACACTCATCTTGGAAGGCAAGAATATTATTATTATATTAAAGAGAGAGGGACAGTGAGAGGGAGAGAGAGAGAAGGAGAGAATCGACTTTATTTAGTTTTTCATTTGGCTTTTGTAGCTCAGTTTGTTGTTTATATGGTGCCGGGGTACAAACCCATCACCCTGCTCATGCGAGGCAAGCACCGAAACCACTGAGCCACTGCTCCAGCCCCTTGCATGGTATATTAAGCTGTCGGAGCTGTTTGGACACTTGTTTCTCTGATGTACTGAATACAAAATGTCCTGATTCCTCTGCTGAAGAGGATGCTCATGCATTTTGATGTAGGTCTCACCGGCGTGGATGGCTTCCTAAAGGATTGATGGCATATTAGAATTGTCATTAGAAGTGGAACGCAAACAGCCTGGAATCAGATTATCGAATGAGGCAGAAAGAGGTTGTTTTATACTTTTAATGGCTAATATATTGTCCATAGGGGCCAGGTACACAGGTCTCCACTCTAGAAGAAATCTGGTGAAAGAGTTCAAGTGCTGGGGGCTGGTCTGGGCTACTTCTACAGCTGCACGCTGATGTTCATTGGCTCCTGTTTGCCTGGGGGCACCACAAAAGCCACCTCTTTTCCACCAACTCATTCTTTAAACTATCAAGGTCACAAAGCATATGTGCAGTTCTGTGTATGTTGCCTAGAGTTATGTGGCTGGTCTTAAACTCCTAGACCCAAGTGATCCTCCTACTTCAGCCTTCCAAGTGCTGGGAACATAGGTGCATGCCTGAAAACAGGTACATTCAGTCCTTAATGACACATTAGTCCTAGGGGAGCACCCCAGGTCCTTGGTTGGTCCTGGGCATGTCTCAGGTCCTCTGTGCAACTAGTACAGTCTCTCAAATCTGGTGACTTTCTGAGAAAACTCAGAGCATCCGATGGGTTTGGGGATGACAGGTTTTTCTATTGACTCTATTCAAACAAGTGGCTTTATCTCTAAGACCCAGGGGACCTCCCTGCAGACACCATTCACCCATATCCAGTGGACATTTGCTTTGAATTCTTTCCCAATATGGATATGTGTGGTTTAATCCACATTCTTCATCCCTCTCTACCTTCCCCCGTCAACAGGAGCATATACATATTCCCAAGATTTGCTGGTCAGGGCCAGGTTCACCATTGTGGACATTGAGGAATAACACAGTTCTGATGCAGAGGACAACGCTCTAGTTAATTCTCTGGGTGCCATGCTCAGCCATAGTCTCTGTGGAAGGATGGAGAGATGATAACTCAGGGGCTCTGTGCTGCTGGACTCCGTCTCAAAGAAGAGACTGACACAGAGGTAGGTAACTCTCACAGAAAGCACACTATAATGAAGTCTCAATTGCAGCATCAAAGAATGCTATTGTTTCCCTTACTAACGAGTGAGAAGGAATCACATTTGTCTGTTTCCTCAGCACCAGGCCCAGGGTCAGGCCCATACCTGTGCACAATAAATGATTGTGGAACAAGTAAAGGAGTGAGGTGAGGGAACACAGAATGCTTCACTCTGGGGACTCTCTCAAGTTGGTGGAAGACACTTCCTAGCTCTAATGAGATGTCCTCTTTCAGCTCCTGGGCTCATTTTCTCCAGGAAGCTTAAAATGCAGTGGCAGGGGTGCAGACTTCCTCCTTCCTCTCTGCTCTCAGGTTCTTAATGGTCTTTCATTCTGCCAAGGCCAATTGTCATGGGAACTGCGGAGACTTAGACATCACCAACTCCAGGGCCTTCCCTTGGAGATTAGGGAACGATCATTCTTATAATACATGAAATCAGATTACATGAAGTAAAGGCATTTTAGGATGGATTTACTGGATGTAAAGGACAGAAAAGCATTCTTGCAAGCCAAAATGAAGCGGGCAGTTACTGTAAGGTTATAAGGCAGCTCACAGAAATAAAGTACAGCCCAGTCTTTTGGAAACTGGATCTGTTAAGACTTGAGGTAAGGGCTGGAGTGGTGGCTCAGCAGTTGGAGTGCTTTCCTGGCATGTGTGAGGACCTGGGTTCAAATCCCAGCACCACACACAAAACTAAGTGTTAGAGAAACAAAGAACAGATGAAAAAAATAAATAAAATTGATTCTCTCTCTCTTTTCCTTTCCTCTCTCTCTCTCTCTCTCTCTCTCTCTCTCTTCCTTGGGGGCCTTTATTCACTTTCCCACATCCCCAATCATGGATTATTGTAAGTGAACTGCCATGATTACCAGTGGCTAAGTCTTGTGTCTCCTCAGGAAAGTTGCACCATTGAGTGTCTGTGGCATCCTCTGGAGAAATATAATCTCAATTGCAACATTAAGAGCTGCTAGCTTCGTAGCCACACCAGAACTCTTTGCAATGACCTGAAGACCTCTCTTTGATTCCCTGTCTCTGGGCCTTCATTGTGTCTCATTTATTTTGATGTGTAAGACATTTTTCTCTCTGTTCCTTATTGTTGTTTCCTGAAGATGTCAGGTCACTCTCAGCCTTTTATATGTGAGCAGAGCCTCCTCTTCCTCCACCACTAGCTTCCTTCCAGAGTCACTGTATGGCAAGAGGGAAGATTCTGGAAGCATGTGGTGAGGACAATGCGCTCCTGCACCCCACACCCCAATGCCTTTGGCTATACCCTACACTAGAAACAGCCCCACATGATTGGCTGCTTCCTGGAAAAACTGGACCTGCATGTGTCCAGGAGCAGCTAGCTCACTTTTTGTTGGAACAATCTTTGAAGGAAGGAGAAAGTTGTTCATTGGCAAAAGAGTGGGGCTAAACTCTGTAGCCAAGAGCTCTACAAGTGCAGGTATTTCTAATAGGAATGAACCAGTCCAAACAGATCTGGGCTCAAACAAGTCTGGCTTCCCATTTTTAGCTTTTTGCTCAACACATAATCTAGGGCAATCATAGATATGTTGTGGGGGGAGGGAGGAAGAAGCACATGGGAGAGGGAAGGGGTAGGGAGAATAGGGAGGAGTCTAGGGGGCAATTCTGGTTTGACAATATATGCATATCATATTGTTACTTTATATGCATTTATGATTGTATAATAACTCAACTCCTTAATAAGAATTTTTTTTAAAAAATAAAAGTTTTCTAGACTGGAATTTCCAGATCAACAATTAGGATCTGGATTCAAAACTGTTCTCAAAAGAGTCCAGAGACCTGGCTTCAAGTTTTATCTCTGCTACTAACCAGCTGTGCGACCATGGGCCAGTCCCTTTTCCACCCAGGGCCTCAGATCTCTCTCGAGAAAGAGGGAATTTGGAGCAGATGACTGCTAATGTTCTCTTCTTGACCATCCCTTACCTGGCCTTTCCCTAAGTGCACTGCTATGCCCCACTGTCCTCACCTCAGTGGGAACACACCTTGAATTCACAACCATCTCATCCCTGAAAGTTTAACTTATCTTTTCTCTCTGCTCAATTTCTCTAGAACCTGGGAGGCCTCTGGACCTTACCAGTCCACACAAGAGAAACTCTGTGCACTTGACAATAGAGAGTCGGTCACTGTTCTTTGCTTTTTCCCCCACCTATTTCTGCAGTTCTCCACTACTGAAATCCTCAGGACCCCTCCAGTTTATCTCCGAGTCCTCCTGGAAGGATCCTTCAGGAGAGTTCCATTCTGAACTCGAGTGTCCAAATCTACTGAAGAGCTGACCTTTCACACCAACAGACTCTTCCATTGTCTCCGAATATGGAACTCTAAATTGAGGCCACTGCAAAGCCAGTCTTCAGGGCCATCGTAGTGGAGAGGCCAGGCCCGGCATCTGCAGTCAGGACCTCAGCTCCCTGATTGGCTGCTGAGTCAAGACCTCAGCTCCCTGATTGGCTGCTGATCTCCGATGCTGCACAGTTGTGTCTGGAGACCCAAGTCCGCTCTAATGGGCAATCCCTTCTGTCCTTGCAGCCTTGGTTCTCCCATCGCAAAACTCTTCTGCCTGTCTTCCTCGCAGTCATTCCTTTCTTGTTCATTTGCTCACACCCTCCACTGAGCACCTTGTCTACCCTGGTAGTCACATTGTGGGGACAACTTGCAAGACTCACAGTGAACGTGTAGACACGGGGTCATCAGGCCCTTGGCTGCCTCTTTTTCTCCTCTGCCAGTTTATCAGTGTACCCCCATCCAGCGCCTTAGCTTTGGTTTCAGTCTTCCAGGCACAAGTAACTGTTTTTCACATCAGTTTCCTCTTTTAATTCTGTGGTCCTTTGACATCAGCTGTAGCTTGTACATCCCCTGAGGATCCATTGGCCATGACCTGGCACTGGAGTGGAAGGCCCACTGTGCATCCAGTTTATTCCCAAAGGACTGAGGCCAATGCAGGAGCAGCTCTTTAAGAAAAGAAGGACCAGACAGAAGGATCCGAGGGTGCTGGGACAGGAAGAAGGTGTGAGGACAGGGGTACTCAGGATGCTGTCTGATGACTCGAGGGAGTTATTTGGACTACAGAGCTTTGCCAGGTAAGAAGGAAGAAGCTCTGCCTTCTGGAAACTACCAAGACACCTGGAAAACGGTTTTATTCACTCATGCACGTGATAAAGATTTATTGAGCATCTAAGCTAATGTACTCCATGTAGATTATATAGAAATAAATCAATCCTATTTCCTGCCTTCTAGGACTGCCCCTTGAAGTAAAGAAACAGAAATAGATCATTAAAGTATCATGGAGCACATCTTTAGAATGAAAGGAGGATGGGGTGGGAAACTGGCAATATCTAATACTTGTAAGGATGCACGACAACTGGATTATTTGTAATTTGCTGGTAGAAATGCTAAATAATACAGTTTTCTTCCTTCCTTTTCTTTTTTCTTTCCTTTCTTTCCAGTACTAATGATTGAATCCAGGACCTCATATAACCTAGACAAACACTTGATCATTATCTGTATCCCCAGCTCTAATACGGCCATTTTAGAAAACAGTTTTAATTCCTTAAAAAGTTTCTTAAAAGTTAAATAGGGCTGAGGAGAAAGTTCAGTGGCAGAGCATTTACCTAACATGCCTGAGGAGGCCCTGGGTTGGAAGCCCAGCACTGAAAAAAAAAAAAGTTAAATAGGTACTTACTTTACAACTTTGAAGATGTTTATAGCAGTTTTTATTTTTATTCATAATTGCCCCAAACTGGAAAAAATTCAAGTGTCCTTCAACTGGTAATGGATAAGCAAATGGTACATCCATATTTGGAATATTACCTAGCATTAAAAAGGAATGGCTACCAATACATTTAAAAACATGGACAGATCTCCAAAAGATTATACTGAGTGAAAATAATCAGACTCAGGTTCCATTTATAAGACAATTGGGAAAAAGCAAAACCTGAAGCAGGGAGGACGGAACCAACCCAGACTGATGGCTGTGAGAGGCTGGGGATGGGGAAGTGGCAGACTTCAAAAGTGTATGAGAGAAATTTTGGGGAAGCCATTCTGTATCTTGATTAGGGTGGAAGTTCCATAACCATATGTGTCTGTCAAAAATCTGAGACACAGGGGCTGGAGCAGTGGCTCAGCAGTTACCGCACTTGCCGAGTATGCATGGGTACAGGGATTCAAACCCCAGCACCCATGTACACAACTAAGTGTCAGAGCAACGAAAGCCATGAGAAAAACTCAATAAAAATTGATTCTCTCTGTCCTGATCTCTCTCTCTCTCCTTCTCTTTAAAAAAAAAAAATCGAAGACATATATGCCAAAAAAGCCTGTTTCTCTCTGTGTAAATTATACCTCAGAAAACCTGACTAAGGGGCTGGAGTGGTGGCTCAGTAGTTGGAGTGCTTGCCTGGCACGTGGGAGGACCCGAGTTCAAACCCCAGCACCATATACACAACTTTGGAGAAACAAAGGCCAGATGAAAAAATAATTAAAATTGATTTTCTCTTTTTCTCTCCCTCTCTCTCGCTCTAAAAAAAAAAACAAAAACAAAAACAAAATAAAATAAACCACCTGACTAAAAAACAAAATGCCATTTAGTTTAGATACGATGCTATAGGAAGTCCATGGAGGGGTGGGGGTATGATTTGCTTTCTCAAAAGCTGATCCTTTTCCAGGGGTGAGGTACATAGGAAGTGGAGTGAGGAAGATTACAAATGGCGACTGAATACAGGACCACATCCTGTTTAAGGCAGATTAAGATGGTGGCTAAGGGCATGGCGTAGTCCTAAGAGAGGCTGAAATGCACCTTCACTGGGCAGGAACCAGATTCAAAATGTATTTAGGAGTGCGCTTATATGGGAGGTTGGGGGTCCACAGAGAGAGTTGGTGTCTGGAATTACAGATTCAGGAAAGACACGGAGGCAGCAGGAAAATGAAGACAGGCCCTCTATCAGCTGAATCTCTGTGTGCCTGTGGATAATGCCCCACTGAGCCAGAAATGCACTTCTGTTCCTCAGAGCTTACCAGTTTGCTTCAAAGCAAACCCCTAGACAGTAATTGCAGTATAAATAGCAAGCAAGCAAATACAACACTCTTCTGCATCAGAATGGAGAGATTCCTTGGCCCAAGCAGCCCAAGGACCTGATGTGGCATCCAGCACCAACCCCTCCCAGCTGCCCTCTCAACTCTAGGAAACACAGAACTCTTCTTCCCAGAAAAGCCCACTCCACATAGGTGCCTAAGACAACTGCTGCCAAAAGAGTAATGAATAGCAGCCCTTTCCCCAAGGGTTCTGCCTGCAGAGGCCTATGGGCCACTTGCGACAAGTTGAAAGTGATAGACCTTTGGGGCTGCCGCAGTTCAGCTGCAGGAGCCTTGCAACATGATGTCTGCTCAGCCTGCGCAGCTAGCAGAGGTGAGAAAGTGGGGTGCCCCGGGAGAGCTACCCAGGAAATGGTGAAGGGATGTCAAAAGGAGCAAGCACCCTCAGGACAGTGGCACATCAAGGCCTGGGTCCTCAAGAACCCAGGGGACCCATGCATGAAGGTCCTATGGGGAGAAATGTCAGGGACTTAAAGGGGAAGAAGTGGAGCCCATTACCAGAAGTGAATGTTAGTGAAGGAGCCAAGCTAGGCCAAGAATGGCAACAATAGCTGGGGCAGTGGCATAACTGAGAGCAGACACTGGAGCTGTACTCCCTGGGTTCAAATCCCAGCCTTGTCATTTATAGGTTCTGTGCTGTTTGGCAAGTTGTTTAACCTTTTCTAATTTGCAAAATAGGACTAGTTCTAATAATAATAAAATATGATAATAAAATATAATATTTTCCGAATTGCTGTGAAAAAGAAATGAATTTATCCCACATAAAATGCTCGACGCAAACCTGGCTGTTAGTAAGGACTTAGTAAGAGTTACCAACAATAAGGATTGGGCTTCCAGGAAGTCTCCAAGGAGTGCCGAGAACCTTCCAGAAATTCTTATTCCTCCTCATAATGTAAGTGCTGTTCTGGGGCTGGCCTTAATTGTCGGACCCAGCTCATTCTGCACTCCAGCCCTGCCCTCCTCACCAGCCTGTGACCTCACATGATCACCTCACTGTTCACTTCCTTCAGCTGAGATTATCTGCCCATGCAGCAGTGCTGGGACCCAGCCGACGCGTAGCCTCCTGGCTCTGCATCCCTGATGGGCCACTTGACTTACTTCATGCCCATTCTCTCCCTCTGACCCCCAGTGCTGAAGGGAGGTGGAGTGATAGGTGCTCCACAGTGCGATGCTGTCTTTCTGCGGAGCCTCAGGAGCTAGTCCCCACCCTATTCCTAATTCCCCTGCACCACTAGTCCAGTCTCTCCATGTTTTCCAGGGCCAAAGAGCTAATGTGTCCTGCTCACCTCCAAGGGCCTCTCTCCTGGACCCTAAATTGGGCCCCCTGTGCTAAAATGGGAGATGATTTTTGGACTATTTCCAAACCACAGAGGGTTAGCATGTTCACCCAAGTGCTGCTGGGCCCAGTTGACCTCTGAGGCAGTCTCCTCTGAGAGCTCCTTTGGGCTCTGGCATGACCCTCTTTTAGCAGCCTAGGGCCCAGCTGCTAAGGGCTATTCTCTGGGTGGGAATTTTTTTTTTTTTTTTTGGTACTGAGGATCAATCCTATGGGCACTTTACCACTGAGCTATATCCACAGCCTTTTTTATTTTTTGAGACAAATTATATATGTGTGTGTATATATATACATATACCTTTTTACAAAATCATCTACTCTCCCCTACCTCTCTTCTCCTCTACCTCTCCTCTCCTCTCTCTCCTATGAAGATTATAGGTTTTTTTTCTTCCCTTACACATAGGTACAGTCCCTTTGGGAATTTCACTCTGCCTCGGTTGCATTAGCGCAATATGGGAAATAGACTTTTTTCCCCTATCCATTTGACCAGGAGAATGGGGGAGCTTTGTACCCAAGTGGAAGGCAAAGCCCAGGGGTAAAGAAATGCCTGTAAAGGGTCCTTCTCAAATGCAGACCCCCATCCAAAGTTTGGAATAGTTTGGTTTTGTTTAAGGGATGGCATCTGTTGCCTTCCAATCTGGAATTTGTCTCCCAAAATAATCCTCCCTGATGTGAGACTGTTTCTTATTCTATGTATAAAATTGGGTCTTTAAACCTATTGGTCCCCCGCATGAAACCTGCTGTAACCTAGGCTCAGTTTTGGTAAGAGCTACTTTGAACCCCAGAAATAACTACGGATTAGATGATGGCCCTTCTTGGAGTAGCCTGCATATTTCAGGGCGTCTGACTGTCTGTGTCGCCCAGACAGCTCCTGCTTACCCTTGGTAATCCTTTCTGGACAAAGGATGCCAAGGCAAGTATCAGTCATTCTATCTCTAGCAGCAATCTTAGATGGCCAAGAAAACGCCAACCTTAGAAAATAAACAGTCCTAATATTAGCTTGGACGTGTGGACATGTTTCCCCAGCAGGTGTGGAGGAAAAAAACCTTAAATTCTCATGTATTTTTAAAGCATGCCTCATGCTCCAAAATCTCCCAAGATGTCACTAAATGTCTTTTGTCCCTGAACAGATATTATTACCATAACTCTTACCCAACAGTTGAGGCAGCATTCAGGCCTTGGTCCCCAGGGTTCAGAGTAGCTGGCTGTCTCCAGAACAGTCTGAGCACTACCACCCCTGCTGACCCCACATGTCCCTCTGTCACCAGGCAAGCAGCAATTCTAGGGCTACAGCACATAGGCACTCCTTCCAACATAAAAAAAAAAAAAAAACTGTGCAAGAAACAGATGCAAACAGGTCACCAAGCAGACCCCAGATATCATGCTGTTACCAAAGAGCATTTCCAAAGGAAACCTCTGCTTTTCACAGGTCTCTGATCTAGCTGCTGAGGCTACAAGGCATCTCACCTGCTCTCTGGTTTCTCACAGGTTTGACACTCAGGTAGGAGGGACAGGACATCCTTATCATGACAAATGCTTATTATTTGCCAGATCATGCAGGTGGGTGCTGTAGAAAAGCACCCAGAGGATAGAAGGTCCAGAGAGGTCAGGGCCACAGAGGTGTAGGAAGGAAATTACCTGAGTGGAATCCTGCCCCAAACTTAGAACGTAAATAAGTGGGGAAGAAGCAGGGCTCCTGGAGACAAATGGGGACAAGCAAGGGATGATAGGTGAGACAGAAATATGTCTGTATTGCAAAGAAGATAGCGTTCATCCTGTGACCTTCAGGAAACCAGAGTAGAATAAGAAAACAGGCCTTGCAAATACAGAAGAATCAAGGGACTGGGGTGTGGGTGATGTGGGGGTAATTCTGGTTTAAGAACAAATGTGTATCATATTGTTACTTTATATGCATTTATGATTACACAATAACAACACCTTAATGACAGATTAAAAAAAAAGAAAACAGGCCTTGCAATGGTAGGACCCAAAACTCTGGAGGTAACACCCCGTTGACGGGAACTCTTCATTCATGTTCACAAATACAGCAGCTTCTGAATGAAGAGGTGGGCACCAGGGTAGGTGAGGGCCATCAGAGTCAGGGAGGAGGAGAGGCACGGAGAGAAGGACAGGAAACAGGAGCTTCCAGCTGTGTGGAAAGACACAGTGCACTCCTTGGGCAAGACGTCAGTGGTCTAAGGCAGGACATAGTCATCATCACGTAATTCCAGCAGCACCAAAATCTGTCCTTTTAAGTGAACAGAAAGATTTGTATAATTTACATTTTACAATTATTTATTATATACTTTTTATGTTTTATATCTAATTTTAATAAAATGAATAATTTTAAAGATTTTAAAACAAGGCAGAAAATTGTTTCCAGTTTTTTTGTTTGGTTGGTTCGTTTTTTTGGTGATGCTGGGGATTAAATCCAGGATTTCATGCATGCTAGGCAAGCACTCTACCATTGAGCCATATCCCCAGCCATCCAGTTCTTTAAGCATTCAGATTCGAGCAACTTAAAAGTAAAATTTTCCTTTGGTATTGAGGGTGGGTTGGCTCCAGCACCCTCCTCAGGTACCCAAATCCATGGATGCTCAAGTATTTTACGTAAAATGGTGTAATATTTGCATATGATCCACACGCATCCTCTTGTCTACTTTAAATCATCTGTAGATCAGATGTACCTTACATAAAATAAATGCTGCTATGTAAATGTTTGTGACACTGTATTGTTCATGGAATAATGACAAGAAAAAAAGTCAGTGTACTGTTCGGTACAGATGTAACCATTGTAGGCCAAACTACATTTTCCATCTGTGATTGTTTGAACGTGAGGATGCAGAACGGGTGGATACAGAGAGCTTATTATGTTAGAAGCAGTGCTTTAGACAAAGTTGTGTAACATGGGAAACATCCAAACATCTGCTTTCAAATATTCTTTTTTTAGCTAATACCTTGAAGGGACAGGTTAAGACTGCTTTTTTCTTTCTTTCTTTGGTGGGTGGGGTGGGAGGCGGGTACTGGGGATTGAACCTGTGGCCTTGAGCATGCTAGGCAAGTCTCCTAGCACTCAACTACATCCCCAGTCCAGGGCTGCTTATTAAAAAATATCTGTCAGCCGTTTGTCATCACAGAGAAAGACAGTAAAAATAGAACACTTTTCTTTTCTTTTTTTAAGAAGGAGAAGGACAGTGAAAGAGAGAAAAAGAGAGAATCAATTTTATTTAGTTTTTCATGTGGCTTTTCTTGGTCAAACACTTCATTGTGTATGCGGTGTGGGGGCTTGAACCTGTGTTCTTGTGCGTGCCAGGCAAGCACCATAACCGCCAAGCCACCACTCCAGCTGCCAGAACCCTTATCTTTTTGACCAGAAAAACACATAATTTAACTTTAATGCCAATAATGCATTTAAATGCTTGCCCCAAGAAAACCGGTGAACTATTTATGTAAATCAAAAGATATTCCTGGGGGGCTGGAGCGGTGGCTCAGTGGTTTCAGCGCTTGCCTGGCAAGTGCGAGGACCCAGGTTCAAACCCCAGCACCACGTACACAACTGAGTGTTGGAGCAACAAAGGCCATGTGAAAAACTAAATAAAGTTGTTTCTCTCTTTCTCGGTCTCTCTCACTGTCCCTCTCTCTTTAAAAAAAAAAAAAAAAAAAAAAAAGATATTCCTGGTCACTCTTATCCCATTAAAAGTGTTGTTAGAATGCTTATTATATTTTAAAGACTTTATTTTATTTTATTTTTAGAGAGAAAGACAGTGAGAGAGAAATAGACAGAGAAACAGAGAGAATCAATTTTTATTGAGTCCTTCACATGGGTTTCGTTGCTCCAACACTTAGTTGTGTACGTGGGTGCTGGGGTTCCAACCCACACACTTGCGCATGCCGAGCAAGCACCGCAACAGCCGAGCCACCGCTCCAGCCCCAAGACTTTATTTTTTAAGAAAATGAACTACATCAATCATATCAAAGTGGTTTTTTGCATGTCTAGCTTCAACATCTTTGCTGTGAATAAATATCAAGTGTGGTTTTATCTTTGCAATCAAAAGAGGCCTCTCTTTTTATTTTAATCATTAAATTTCCCATAAAACATTTTTATTAAACATGTCATTTGTTTTTTTCCCCACATACCTTTCCTTTAATGGCTCAAAATAGCTCTTTCTCATATATTTCAATAAAATCTAGCCAATTCCATTAACTGAGATGTTAGAAATCTCTATACTTTTAATCAAATATATAGCACACTTCCTATAAGGCATACTTTTCCCTAATATTCATTTCTTGAGTTTTCCAGCAATGTTTTTTATGCATCTTTCAATAATGCCTGCTGACAAAAGATTACATTTTTTTATTGTCACACTGTTTTCCATGTATTACTTCATTTTTCACGGTAGAAAAAGCAAATGGCTCCCTAAGGGCATTGACTTTTTCTTTTTTGCAATTACTAAGAAATACCAAAGAATTCGTGTATATGCTTATCACTACTTTTAATGAAATATTGTTAGATACTAGTTGAAGCTTTATAATGACTTTAAGCATCATGCTTAATTTTTAAATATCTTACCAGTTGGGAAACTTTCTCTTGTCATTGACTAATATCTCAAAGCAAAAACTCTTGGGAGAATAATCTTAACAATAGTAAGTGCCAACTACATTTCAAGTAATTATTTTGAGAAAGTTGAATTTTTGGTCAACTTCTTTTCAGATTCCATTAGATTTTCCTTGCTTTTATCTGATAAGGTAGCTAATATTTTGTAGAGAAGGAAGAGGGCCATTCCAGGTATTAATGTCTTATGCTTGCATTATCCATTCCAGATCTCTTTGCAGGTGTCTTTTAAAGACATTTGTTCATTTTGTGAAGGTTATACAAACACATAGTAGGCACTCGAAAAAAGGTTGGTGGGGCTGGGGATGTAGCTCAAAGATGGAGTACTTGCCCTAGCAGGCACAAGGCCCTGGGTTTGATCCCCAACGCTGGAAAAAGAGAAGAAAAGAAAAGAAAAAGATGGTGGATGGATTGAGAGTGTCATCTGATAGATAAAACATTCATTATTTTCTCTTTACAAAGCCTTAAGATCCTACAGACTCTGAAGGATCAAGATCCACAACCTACCAGGCCTTTCAGTGGGGAACACCCTTGGCCAATCAATGGTTTGATAGCTGGAGGGAGAAGACCCTGTCCCCGGGTTTGGGAACATCAGGTTCTTAATTTCTCAAGAAATTTGCAGCCAAGAATCATTTTCATGAGAGCCATGTACTCTCTTGGGACAAGTAAAAACAATCGATGAGACTTTATTCTTCACGTTTTCCCAGAGTGATACAGATGAATAATCAAGAAAGAACTCAGACAATCTGAGATGTGCACCCAGGTCTGCTAGGAGTTCTGCTGGGTGACTTCGTGCAGTTTTTTTTTTCTCTCCCCTTGATAAATGGGTGGGCTGATTCAAAGCCTAGCCAGATTCCAACCTCAGAGCAAGTAAGCCTCGGGACAAACCCAGGATGGAAACTGCATGTAGATTGGCGAGTCCGCCGTCACAAATCACCTGCTTTGGCAATCTTTAGGTGGCAGTTGAGATTACATTTGGTTCTTTATCAAATTAGTGAAACCCTAAGTAACTTAGTGAAACCCTGTCTCAAAATAAAAAATAAAAAGGGCTGGGGATGTGGCTCAGTGGTTAAGCACCCCTGGGTTCAATTCCTGGTACAAAAAAAAAAAAAAAAAAAAAAAAGCAGGAAACAGAATCCCTTTGGGGAGAAACCTGGAAACCTGGATAAAGGGATAAAGACATATAGATGATACCCCCTAGCAAAATACCCATGGCAGAAATTGCTGCTTTCTCCCAATATCATTCACCCATTCCTCATTCCTAGCACAACCCCAATTTTAATTAGGGAAGCAATGTGCCCAGGTAAAAAGCAACATCTCATAATCTCCCTTGCAACCAGCAGGTGCTAATGCAGGTTTGCAGGACTCCTAAAGGGCCAGAGTGGGTGGAGAGGGTAGCATGCATGTCCTTTTGTCCCTTTCTCTTCCCACTTTTTCCCATGTGGACATGATGGCTAGAACTCCGACAGATGTCTTGGGAATTTTTAGGATTCAATCCATGAGCTAAAGACAGTGAGACCGGTAGAAGGAGCCTGCAACCCTGATGGCTTGGTACGGCTGCTATCTAGCCTCTGGACTTCTTTTATGAGAGAGACTAAACTCCTAGTTTGTTTAAGTCTCTGGGTCAGGTCCCCTTTGACAACAAGTGAATGCAATTCTCAGATGATCCATTGCCTGATGCAGAATGACAGCAAATGTTTAGGGCAGTATGCTTTCCTGGAAAGAAGTTTGGGCAATGAGAAAAAAAGTGGTCCTGCTCCACCACCCTCTCCTCAGTGACCAAGTCACATGCTCTTTCTGGGTCTCAGTTTATTTTCAATGAAGTGTGAGTGCGAGAGTAAATACTCTCTAAGAGCTTCTTGGAGTCTTATTCCCTGAATCTATGCACCAGTCAGAGCTGGATGCTCTTCCATTTCTTCCTCTTACTTGTTTTGTCACTGTAGGGGGTCACTGTGGCCTCTTGGAACCTTGAGTTTTTCATCTCAACTTTTTGCCTGTCAGGTACACAGGAAAGAGCAAAAATAATAATAATAAAATAATAATAATAATAATAATCCTGTACTGTGCCACACAGAAGAGAGTCTCTATAATTTTAATGGCTCCAGTTCTTGGGTAACCTGGCCTTCCCCCACTTTGTGCAGAGCCTGTGTTCTATGTATTTGCTAGGACTGGCCTCTGCTACAAAAATGACCCTGCCATCTTTCTGCCCCAGCAGCTTCCCAAATCCTCCTTGGGTAGCCAAAGCATTCTGGAGAAGGAAGGAACAGTGAGAAGTGAACCTGTCCATGGCACGTATGAGGGAGAAATAGTCACCCCCCTCCCAGAATGAAGCTCTGGAGACAGTGTCCTCCATCTTCTAACTAACTCCTTCCAAGGGCACCAGGGAATTCTCCCATCATTTGGCTTCAGGAGAGGAAGCTGTGGCCATCCAAGTAGCTCCTTGATTCCCATTGGCCCAGAACTCTACCTGTGCCGCTGTTTCCTGACAGGAAGTTCGGTTGTCCTGGCACTCAATCTCCATGGCAACCCCTGCTTTTGAGACACTGAATGGAAACTGCTGGTGTGGGGAGGCCAGTAGCAGAATACTGATTTTCCTGGGTGTCTATAACAACGACTGCATCTCAATACCTTTCCAGATACCCAAAGAGCTAAAAATACATCCAGCTCTGTCTGGGGCTCCCCAGCCAGGCTAGGCATCTTAAAGTATCTCTGTGCTGACTCTGATCTGCTAATATTAGTATCTTTGGCAACTTGGGCTTGGAGGACATGAATGATGCACTGAAAGCAAAATCATAGAGCTCAGGTCTGCAGGGGTACACTGGGGAGAAAAGGAAGATGTCCTAAGGGGAAACCTAGGGGTTCGAGGAAAGGGATGATCAGCAGAGAGCATGTTAACCCTAACTCCTTACAGAGCTCCAGGGATCTTGCCTGTCCAACTCAGATCATCTGGGCATTTGTTCATTTGCTCATTCAAATACCATGTATTGGGCACCTACTCTGTTCTGTTCTGGTCTCTGCCAGGCACTGAGATTACAGATGTGAATAAAAGAACATGCACATTCCCTGTTCTCACCAGAGGCTGCAGTATATTTGAACTCAGGATTATCATTCAGTCTAGAAATGCTACGTGGATGCCATCCCTGCTATGCAGTGAGTTTCTTCCATTTGCACATCGTATTACTTACAACCTTGGCACCACTTCCAACGCCTGCTAGGTGGTGAGTTAACATGGGACAGAATGTGACAGAACGGAATGGGAGGGCACTGCAGCTACAGTCACGCCTGTCCTGCCCCAGTGCTGCGGCCTCCCAGAGGCTCTGGTGGCGTTGCAAAGTTTGTGCTCAGGCTGTGAGGTAATATATTCAGGATAGATGAGGTGATTGCCCCCATGGACACCTGCTAAGGAAGCTCAGTACAAAGTGACAGGTTGTATTAATTCCTAGTCTCCTTGGCAGGATCTACAGACAGCCCCCCACTTTCCCGTAATCGCTGCACATGTCATTCAATTAATTCTGTATTTCCCAGAGCAGGAGGCTCCACAGAGTTTACGCAAGCAGCCTGTTCCAGGACTGTTCAAAAAGCAGGTATTGTGCACTTAACTCCAGTTGCAGCTCTAGACCTGGCCTCCTCCTCAGCTAGATAAGCCACATGTGGAAAAAATGGAACGTGACTGTTGTTGGACACACAGAAGGTGCTGGGCAGGTACCTGAGGTGGAAATCATGTACCAGATCACTTGAGGATGCCACGCTGAGCCTCAGGGGGTCAGATCCTGTGGCTGGCGTGCTGGCTCCGGGCAGGGAAGAGGCTGGAATCCTGGATGCACCCCAAATCATTCTGAGAGTGAGAATGGTTCCACACAACCTCATCCTCCTTTCTGGCGAGGCAGCTCCAGAGATGCCTGTTGGGGGGTAGGATCCACAGTAGAGCTGTTTCTGGTTCCCTGTGGAACCCTGTGGGCAAAACAACAACAGCCCCATTTCCTTCTTCTTCTGCCCCATTTCCTCTGTCAAACAGGCAGTAGCAGGTCTACAATGGTTTTCTGTTCCTCTTGGAGGAAGGATCCTTGTTCTGTAACCGACCATCAACCTCCGCTGGTGGCTCTCTCCACCTCCACAGAGTGGGGCAGGGACTCTGGATAACCCCTCCCCAGATCAGCTGAATCCTTTGGGATTCTGGGAGGGTCTTCTCTTGACCCAGGACCTCAGTCTGGCAGGTGACAGACTGTTTCAGGACCTCACCTGAGATGCTTTTCTTTTTTTAAAGAGAGAGGGATGAAAAAAAAAAAAAGAGAGGGATGGTGAGAGAGAGACAGGAAGAAAAAGACAGAATCAAATTTTATTTAGTTTTTCATATGGCTTTCATTGCTCAGACACTTCATTGTGTATGTGGTGCTGGGGTTTGAACCCGCGTCCTCGCGCATGCCAGGCAAGGGCCATAACCACTGAGCCACCGCTCCAGCCCCCTGAGATGATTCTTAACACCCTGCACTCTGACATGAGCTCCCCTCAGAGCCAGTCTGATGACCCTCTCTGCAGAGCGCAGCAGCACCTTCCTCATGGCTCTATGGAGGAGGAGCAAAAGCAGGGAAAACCAGCTGACTGAGGCAGTTGACCGTGTATCTGTGGCCTGTTCACAGAAAGAGGCTTGGATTTGGGACCTTGGCTACAGCACTAGGCCCTCAGAGCCTGTCTCTCTCCTCACAAGGTTCTCAGGATGACCTGCAGGGCTAACGGACATTCAGGTGCTTTTAACGGTAGCACGTAGCTGTGTGGAATGCGTTCAACACCTACTGTGTGGTTGTCATTGTACTGGATACTGCCCAGATACAAAAGTGGTTGCCTCTGGCCTTAAGAAACTCTTGTACTCCAGAGTCAACACCCCATGGCTGTAAGCAATGTGACATCTGGGAGGATTGGTTGTTCTTTAGGGAGGACAAGAAGGGGAAGAAACAAGGTGTATACATGTGAAAGAGAGGACCCATAAACAGTCCATGATGAAGTGCCTTCAGGTTCAGTAAACGTGACTGGAGATGGGGAAGGAGAGGAAGAGGGAGATCGGTATGACCCAGAACATCAGGGACGCTTTATGGAAGAAGCCCATTGCGAACTGGACTGTAAAGATATACAGTCATTAAAAAAAAAAAAAAGATATACAGTCGTGAGCCACATAACAATGCTTCTGTTAATGAAGGACCACATATAAGTTGGTGGTCCCATAAGATCATCTCACTTAGAAACGTTGTAGCCATCTTTGTTTGTGCAAGTACACTCTGATATTTACATTATATGCAATCATCTAAGGATGCATTTCTCATAAGACACCCCACTGATAAGTTGCTTATCGGTTGGCTGAGAGACTGGGGCTGGGGTAGAGGGTAGATGGGACCTAGTGAGCAAAGGGATGGAGGTCCCATTCAGAATGACAAAGGAACAGCCTGTCTGAAAGAGCAGGGAGGTAAGACAGCAAATAAACAATAAATATTGGTTGGGCTTGGGCCCTAGTGGTAGGTCTGTTACTCATCAGTTGCTTGCCCTGGGTAAGCCTCATTAACCCATCTGAATCTCAATTTCTTCACCATCAAAAAACTTGATAACACCAACATGAACTATGTTGAGGATCATACTAGATCCCCGCCACAGTTCTGCAACTCATTGGCTGTCCAAGTTCACTTTCCTGAGCCCCAGCTTTCTCATCTTTAGGGTGGGTATAACGCTTTCTCCAAAGGTAGAGCTAGGATTAAATGAGGTATGATATGTAAAATATTTGGCACAGGTAGATGCTTAGTGAATATTATCATGCACACATCCTCTTCTAGGGAGGCAGGGCACTGAGAACTTTTCTGAGCAGAGGGGAAGGGTTCAAGCTGGATGGAGGACCAAGTGACCAAGAGAGCATTTCTGGGTGCTCCAACCAGGTAAATCCCACCTGTGCCAGGAGGGAGAGCAGAGCCTCCTCCCAAGCTGGAGCCAGCAAGCTAATCTAACCAGACCTCACCCTTGCAGGGCAACATTCCATCCCCAAAACCCAAGTGACCAAGGTGAAGGAATTGAGAGAGGCTCTCCTCTGGCATCCAGGGATGCATTGTGAACCTCATTTCTTTGATGGAAGGAAAAATAACATTTTCATGGATTTATTTTCCTGTGGGCACACTGAGTCACAGTATCTAGACATCCTACCCCAGCCATGAAGCCACTGAGCTCCCCAGGATGCCCCTGCCAATGCCTGGGAGGTAAGTACACTCCAGCTGCAGGGCCACTGGGTTCTGGGTACCTTGATTAAGAGTGGGGGTGGGATGTGTTGGACTGCACAGGCCTGAGGTGACTCAGAGCCTGCTCCCACCCCCTCCTCCCTCCCTTGGCCAGTCTTCAGAAGAGCTACCAGGAACGGACTGAAAGCTTACCATTGTGGGCTCTCAGAGTCTGCCTGTGTGGGACCCATTGGACCCACACAGTCAGGAGAGGCAGCCTGGATGAGCAAGGATCCTGGACTAAGGACAGACGCTGTAGGGTCAAACCCCAACTCCTTTACTGATGAGCTGAGTGGCCAGCAAGAGTCTTTACCTTTTTGTTTTCTGTAGATGGATATAGAGATACAATTGAGGGGGAAACATTATCAAACATTCAAGAACCAATGTATATATACTTAGTTATCCAGGGCTAATGCCATATCATGGATGCCCAGCTTGGGTTCCCCCTGTTGCTCTTTCCCCCAGAAGAACTCCTGAGTTAAATGGATATCTCATGGAGGGCAGAGATCTCCTTCTGAGATGATTCCCCCATATTCCCACCCTCCAGTCTCCTAGGAGTTCTTCCTTCACCTTCCCCCGCCCCCCGCCCATCTCCATCCCTACTCCTCCAAGTATCCTAGGGAGTCATCTCCCTGTTGCGTTAAGAATCATACAATTTGAAGTTGTTATTAGCTTAGCCGTCTAACATACTGCTTCCGGGTCTTTACCTTTTGATAACTCATTTTCTTTGCCTGCATAATGGGAGAGCTGTTCCTGCCCTGCTCATCTCAGAGGGTTGATGTGAGACCAACCGCATTAATGTTATCAGCTTAACATCTTACAAATAATCATGAAGGACTAATTTACTTAAGTGGCCCCTTGTCTCTTGGGCAAATATCCCAAATTCTTGCCCTCCAAGCAAACTCCAATTCTGCTCTTTCCTCTCTACACTTCCTGTTCTTATTGTTTAGTTTTGAAACCCTCTAAATAGACTCTCTAATCCAAGCTGATCTAGTGTGCAGTGTTGCACAATGACCTCATGGACCCTCATGTGGAAGCCCTGTAGGGATTCTGGTCAATGAGCCTCCTACCTGCTGTCACTACCCTGCTACCTGCTGGGGTGTATACAGTTACTGTGTGGGACTCCTGGCTGTTTCTCACTGTGTCTACTGCCCCACCTCCCTGCTCTGCCTGCCACATGACCTTCATCCCTTCCCCCAGTTCTGACGTCAAAGGCTGGAGCGGTAACTAAGCCTGCAGAAGGTGAGGCCAGGGCTTCCTGGCAATCCAGGGGCTTGGCTTCAGGAGCCACCACCTGCCTCTTTGCCTGATGTATTGGCTGGGTCTTCCCCGCCACAGCCTCCCCTCTTTTCCTCCCAGAATGGACTGTACCTCTCCTAGGCAATGAGTCCTTTCCTGATAGGAGGCTATGTCTGAGGCCAAAGCAGGCCAGGAGGAAGCTTTTCTCCTTTCACTTGGGTGCCATGCTGGGTGCCCCACTCAAAGCACTGCTGCTTTGTGAGATGATTGGGTGAATGAAGACAGAAAGAAATAGCTATGCTGAAGCTTAGGATTTGATTTCCCGTGGAACAAGAATATCTACCCACACTGAAAACAACTCTGCCCCACCCTTAGGCCAACCATGTGGGCTGATTTCTCTGACGATAATTCCATCACTTTTTTGGGGGTTTTCCTACCACAAATGGCTCAGGCTTGTGCACTGAAGCCAAAAGTGGCACAAAAATTATTCTAAGCAACTCGACAGCCTGGTCTTGCACAATTCATGAAATAGGAAAGGGTAATTCTGGTTTTTCTCTTTCTTTATTCCTGTCTTCTCTGCTGTCGTTGATTGAATGATTCATTCATTGATTCATTGACTCAGTCTCTTGCAGAGCATCATGCATTTGCTGGTACAAGCTGGACAAAGGGCTTGTGGTCAACTGTGCCCTCCCTCAGGGAACTTGTACATAAAGGAGGGAGATAGTATATAAAGCAACTGGGCAAAATGTAGGATGCCCTACCAGAAGAAAGCCCAGAAGTCCAGGAAGCCACGGAGGAGGATCCCCTGCTGCAGGTATAGTTGGGCTTCTGGGAAGAGATGAGGCTTCAGCTGGGTAGGCTTTAGCCAGGTGTGGAGGAGGAAAAGTGGAGGGCCCATGGAAGGGAGCTGTGCCTGGGAACCATCTGGAAGACAGTGTTTCATTTAGCTAGAGAAAAGAGGGAATGATGACCCACTCTTGTCAGCAACTACTTCCTGCTAAGGCACTAATTGTTGATGAAGGCAAGTGTTAGCTTATAATAGCTTCAAGGTGGACTCCTCCTAAAGGACTATCTATTTTCATTGGCTGCTTCTATGAGAAGAGTGTGGCTTTGGAATCAAGCAGACCTGGATTCAAAACCTGCTGCTGGTCACTACCTCTAATCTTGGACAGAACACTTCCTGAACGGACAACCTTCTCCACCCCCTAGGACTTTTGTGGGTTAAAGGAGATGTTATATGGAAAGGACCCAGCTCAGAGCCAGCACAAAATAGGTGCTCCAAAAAGTTGCTTTTACCTCAAAAGATTAAACATAGGATTACCATATGGCCCAGATATTCCACTCCTGAGAATATACTACAAACTAAAAACGGGACTTGAACAGATATTTATAATGTGCATAGCAGCATTATCTACAATAGCAAAAAGGTGGATCCAAGCATCCGTCAATGGATGAGTGCAAAAATAAATGTACAACAGAATATTTTTCAGCATCAAAAAGAAGTTCCTGATACATGCTACATGGGTGAAGCTTAAGGACATTATGCTAATTGAAATAAGCTGGTCCCCAAATGGCAAATATGATTCCACTTATATGAAGTACTTAAGAGTAGTTCAATTCCAAGAGACAGAAGGCAGCATGCTAGTTCCCAGGGGCTGACAGCGATGGAGAATGAGGGCTTAGAGTCTCAGTTTGGGAAGAGGAAAAGTGTTCTGGAGAGGGCTGGTGAGATAGCTGCACAACAATGTGAATGCAATTAGTGTCACTGAGCTGGTATACTTAAAAATGGTTAAGAGTAAATCTATGCTATGCACATTTTACCACAATTTTTAAAAAACATAGAACTTGTAGTGGCTGAATGGTAGACTTGCTTGGCATGCACAAGGTACCGGGTTCGATCCCTAGAACCACAAAAAATAAATGTTGCTTTTATTCTTCTTCTCCATAAGCAAAGCCTCTCCTCTACCAATTTCTCTCCTCTCTCTCTCTGTGTCTCTCTCTCAAAGTGGACAAGGGCACACTCACTGTGACACTTGTAAAAGGTCACCAGCCCTGAGCTTGATGCCTGATTATCAACTTATCAACCCATCCTGCTCAGACTACCAGAGGCGGAGATTGATTAAGCGAAGTTCTATCTAGACTGAGGAGAGTATGCATCAAGCTCTTTGGAAGGGAGCTGGCTCTGGTGCTGGAATTGGGAAGGGAGGCGGAAGGGGATTAACATTCACTGAGTGTCCGCTGCACGCCAGTCTGAATGCTAACCAGGTACCAAGCATAAAAATGAAAAGCCTCTGCCCTCAAAGAATTTGCACTTAACTTCTAACTCATTTGCCAGTCGGCCAGCCCCCACTGTGGAGATGGTCAGCAGGGTAAAGGTATGAAACATATTTTTTGCAACTATTGAACAGGACTCAGGACCTACAGGTTTCTCCACAGCCCCTAGAAGACCTAGCTTTTGAGGCCAGCATCACTACTGACCTCTAACAATAAAAATATCTGTGTCCAGATCTTAAGAACCAGTTCAGCCTGTCTGGCAGAATCTTTACAGTGCTGGAGTTGGCTATCTCATGCAACAGGACAGGAAGGGATGGGGAACCTATCTGGGTGCCCACTGCTGCAGGCAACTGCTTTGGCCAGCATCCCCCTGGGATCACAGACTCCAAGAACTAAGGAACCACCCAAAGGGTCTGGGGTTCTGAAAAGAGGGTCTCATCCTTCCTACATCTCCCACCTTTCAGGCCTGCAGCTGATAGGGATGCTGCTGCAAAATATGGGTGGCAGGACAAATTTAAGGTCCCAAATCTAAACAAATGCTTTTTATTCACTCAACATTCATTGAAGCCCTATTGAATACTAAATGTGTTAATAATTCAATTTTTGCTCTCACCTGGAAGGAGTCAGAAATCTGTCGAAGTATAATTTACGAAAAAAAGTTAAAAGTGTGAGTCCCACACAAAGATGTGGTTGAATTTATTAACAAGAGAACCAATAAGGTGAAGTTGACTCAAAAAACATTTGAAAAGCTGGGATTTAAAAGAAAGTCATAGCAAAATAATTTCTTAAAGATAAATTTGATTGGGGCTGGAACAGTGGCTTGGTGGTTACAGCGCTTGCCTGGCATGTGTGAGTATGCTGGTTCAAACCCCAGCACCACGTACACAACAGTGTCAGAGCAATGAAGGCCACATGAAAAACTAAAAAAAATAAAAATTGATTCTCTCTGCCTCTCTCTCTCTCTCTCACTGACCCTCTTTCTTTAAAAAAATTTCTTTTTTATTAATGTCCTATAGGGCAATAAAACTGGGGTTATCTTTCCCACAGGACAGAAATAATCCCATCTCTACTACACAAAAAATATGTGCAGTTTAACATGTAGCTTCACATTCTGAGCTCTTAGTTAATAGTAGCAAATGATGAAATCAATGAAACCTTCCAGAGCGACACTTTCTAATAGATATATAATGTGAGCCATGTGTGTGATTTAAGTGTTTTGGTAGTTACATTAAAAAATAAAACCAAAAAATTAATTTTAACAACGAAATTTAATATTAAATTCTAACATTTCATTTAACACTTTAATTAAATATTCATTTTAATATTTTATTTAGCCCACCAAATGTTGTCATCTTAACATGTGGCGCTAACCACAATTCAAGAGTTTAATAGCCATCCATGGATTGCACACTGTCCTAGAGAATTAATTAATCTTTGTGCGCATCTGTTAAACAAAGCCTCTGAGCAAAACAGAGCCCCTTTGAAATTAAGAGCTCTAAATTGTATTAGCTCCTGAACCTTCTCATGCTGACAATGTGAACTAAAAAGCTACCCACTGGACCAGGTGGGCACCAAAGAAACTGAGCTGACAAGTTCTGTGGCTAAGTAGAGCCTAGCTAAATCTGCATCTATCTACATATGTTTATCTCCTGGCTTTTGTTTCTATAAATTGTAACTGCTCTCTTTCTCTCTCTTTTTAAACATCGTTTGCTTATTTCTTATGCAGCAGGTGATGAAATCCAGCTAGCCAGGATCCAGGCAGGCTCCCTGGCTTGATTTCCTGTCGCATGTTTGCCATTGAAGGAATGGGCATACAGTATCCCCTTGGTCTTACCTATATTTTGGATCATTCTAAAGAACGTATCTGTGTAAGTCCCTGTGACCTAGTTGACTGAGGCTGCAGGAAAGGTGAGTCCAAACTGTGGCCTTTGGAGGGGCTTGTGGGAGGCAGCCGAGCAAACGTCAGCGTAACAGATGCTCTCGTGGAGGTGTATCCAGGGTTGTGGGGGTGTACATTCTGCTAGTGGGGCAAGGTGGGTAGGAAAAGACTTGACAGGGGAAGAGTAGGTGAAAAATGTGATGGAGAGACACTCCAAGCTAAAGGAAAAGTGAGACCAAAGGAGGGAGATGCTCAAATTCAGGGAGTGCTGATGCCTGTGTGGAGAATAGGGTGGCTGGGGAGGATAGGGCAGAGACTGACTGAGGCCTTGAGACAGGCTAGGTCTCCATAGTGATGGCCAAGGGTCTGGGGAAGTCATGGTGTCTCATCTACAATCAGAAAAGAAGGGACATGAGCAGATTTGTCTATTAGCAAGGTACTTCAAGGTGCTGTTAGCTGTGGCTGGTTAGAACCTTCTCCAATTCCCTATCCTCTCGTTACCCCAGTTGTGAATGGGGATGAAGTTTGCATCACAGTTGGTAGCTAAATATATTTTCTGGGCATCAAGTGATAAATGTGATGCCCAAATCCAGGATGCAGAAAGCATTGATAGAGGGTCATGGTGGCTCCTGAGGTCAGGACAGAGTAAAGACTACTTTTGGGATCTGAGGAAGGCTTAAAATGTCTTTTATGGATTGGTAACTTAGTAGCTGATACTCTAGCAGCCTTTGGGGTCAGGTTCAGATGCAATAAAAGAATCCCAGCCTGGCATCAACTCAACCATTGGCAAGAAAAGAGCCCATCATCTGGATGGAGATAAGAGCTGGCTTTGATTTCTCTTGCCTTCTACATCTGAGAACTCCAGCATCCTTTCTGGGCATCCCCCAAGATCCTGGTCTTTAACCATTTTTTTCATATGGCTTTTGTTGCTCCGACACTTTGTTGTGTATGTGGTTCCCCAGGTTCAAACCTGCATCCTCACGCATGCCAGGCAAGCGCTGAGCCACTGCTCCAGCCTGGTCTTTGACTTTTTGAAAACACAGGTTAAACAAGGGCAGGTAAGGCTGGACAGCCCATAGAGTATGAAGAATGAAGAATTCCTTAATTTTCAGTAACAACCTCTCGGATCCCCCACCCCATCAATGTCACAAAGAGGAAACTGAGTTTTACTTCTAGTTCTACCTGAAAACAAACAAAATACACACAGAGGTTCAATGCTGAACCTCATGTGAATGTCTTTTAATGACGGGGGGGGGGGGGGGGGGGGAACCAAGGCCCAAAGCAGCAGAGGCTGCAGATTTGGAACTCGGAATGGATTCAGACCCGCCAGCTTCCAGCCTCATGTTTGGAAACAAGCTCCATAAAATGTCAAATATTTGGTTAAAGCCAAAATGCAGTGTGATAACCTGCTGCGTTCCAACTATCAGACACAGTTTCCGATGCCTCTGCCCTGTGAGCTGCTAGCGCCTGCGCTGAGCCCTCTGGTCCCTCAGGTCTCCCTCTCCCATCCTCCACCAGAGCTACCTTCTGGCCCCAGCCCCTCAGGGAAGGCTGGGGATGACTGTGCTCTTTCTCTCCCCAATTTGCTTCCTCAGAGGTCCTCTAGTGGAGGCTACCTATTAAATTTGAAAAAAGGCCTTAGAGTTCATTCAGAGAAGAAGGGAGAGAGGAAGGAAGGACAGGAAGCTTTAGGAAGTGTTGGCTTTAGTAGCAACCCAGATCTCATTTAAGCCTGTGAGAACCTGTTAAGGTGGGCAGTATCCTCCTCAATTTGACAAGAGGGGAACAACAGCAACATGGTGCAGCCAGGGGTGGAAGCCAGTCTAGATGAGTTCAGGGCTCCTGATTCCTTCCACAGTCAGCCAATCTGAACTCTAGAGCAAAAGCCCCAAGGTGAGGATTCCTTGGAATGGACTAAACCTAGACTGCTGTCTCCATAGCCCATGCAGGCCCAGCGTCTGACTCCTCGACCAATAGTTCTTTCCATGGCAGCAGGGTCAGGGGGACTCCTCAGGGAAGCTGATGGATGCTCTGGATCCCCTCTCTGGAAAATGTGTGGTCACTAATGTACACACACAACCTTAGCTACAATTTTAAGGAGGTCAAGCAAATTCTGTTTGAAGTCCATGAGCCTCCTCTGGGGGCTAGGTAGAGAAAGAGAAAGTGTTTGGGTGATGAAGGAAGGAAGAGAGTGCTCTGGCAGGGAAGCACTGGGCCCTCCTAGGGTGAAGCGTACTGGTGTCCTGTGAGGTCATCCAAAGCATGGTACAGCTCTGGAGGCCCAAAAGAGGCAGGGCTCCAAGGCCGCCCTGACCCACCCTGGGTCTGGGTTTTGTGCTAATTGGGGAAGTGGTGTTTCATTCCAGCCTCAGCTTCCTGAGTCTCCTTTTAGAAAGTGGATTAAGATTTCTTCCCCTGAGGCTGAGCAGCAAACTTAGAATAAAAGCGCAGAGTGGTTTTGGTCTTAAGGTACGGCCCACCTGCCAAGGACAGGGTGGTGTCAGGCCAACCCAGCCACAGCCGGCCTGTTAAAAATAATTACGTAAAGAAAACATCCCCCAGAAAAAGAACCCCGACTAATCTCAGCTGGTCTGGAGTAAAGGCCTCCATCCTGGCCCACCTCTGAGGTGACACTGTCCCAGTCTTCCTTGAATTGATGTCCCTGTTCTGTTCACTCACGTGCGGACTCAGCAGATACAGGGTGTGGCTCTCTCTGCTGTTCCACCTCCAGCCTCTTCGGTTCACTTCTGACCCCATAACATCAGCCCCAATGCAGGCCCTCCTCCTCCTCTGCCCTTCCTGCTTTTCCTTTCTCTTCCTCCTGCTCCTGTCTTCCACTCTCCTTTCCTCCTTCCTCTTTTTCTAAGATTCCTTTGTGTTAGTAGCTTTCCACCACTGTAACGAATCTCTGAGATGAACAACTTATAAGAAGGAAAGATTTATATTGGTTCAGGGTTTGAGGTTTCAGTCTATGGCATCTTGGCCCTGTTGTTTTGGGGCCTTGAAAGGCTTAGTACATCCTGGCGGCGGTGAAAGCAGAGGTGGCAGCATACTTATTCATTTCATGGAAGCCAAGAAGCAAAGAAACAGAAAGGGGCTGGGCCCCATATCCCCTTCAAGGTCATGCCCCCAGTATCTAACTTCCTTCCACTGGGCCCACCTCCTAAAGGTTCCACCACTTCCCACTAGCACATCAAGCTGAGGACCACACCTTCAGCACATGGGTTTTGGGGGGACTCTTAAGATCCATAGTATAACATCTGCTTTCCATCTGTCCTGGGCTTCCTCTTACCTCATTTTGTCCTTGGTGCCCATTTCCAGTGGCTGACAGGTGTGTGTGGAAAGGACCTGGGGGCACTCCCAACCCCTGGGCCCTGGAGGAGGGAGAAGGACGGCAGGTGTGGCCAAGGAACTCCCAGGCACAAGGCATCACCTGGGAGCAGGCAGCTTCAAGGTGTCCCTCTGACTTCTCACTGCTTGGGGAAGCAAGCACAGGTCTCACCGCTTCTGGGTCCCCAAGAGGAAAATGGCCACACCAGTGAATTGTCTCATGAGAATCAATGTCCCAAGGCTCTGCCTCAAGCTGGACATACCTCCATCCCATCATCCCAGATGGCTCTAGCGAAGGATTTCTGGGAAAGGATTTCTGCCGTGGAAGTCAAGCCTGCCAACCCCAGCCCCCAGGCTGGTTCTTTAAGGAAGCACTGGGAAGGTCACATGCTGTGCTCTGTTTAGCTGCCTGGGTCTGACTAGCTGTTTCACATATTCCACTTCCATCTACTCTCCTCAACAGCACCTGTAGGAGATTATGATTATCCTTACTCCACAGAGGAGGAACCAAGGTCAGAGAGGTTAAATCATTAGCCAAGGTCACACAGTTCACAAGTGGCAGAGCCTAAGACACCGGGAATTCACTGACCATGGGCAGTGAATCGTTGGTAGTGATGGTGCTGGTGCTGAGGGGGCCAGTGTCTTCTACCTGCAGCTGTGTCTGGCTATGGAGCCACTGGAGATATACAAGGCCAGAGCTGGCCTGATGGGTTCAAGTCCAAGTTGACCTGTGAAATCTACCTGTGAGATCTCTGTCAAGTTACTCTCTATGCCTTGCTTTCTTCAGCTATAAAATGTGAGTGACGAAAAGAGCCTTTACCTCCTGGATTAAGCTGCATAGAGGGCTTAGACTAACGCTTTGCCTGCCTAAGCATTCATTTCCAGAGGCACCTGCTCCCCGACTCTGCAGCAATGCCCAGGTTGCTGGAGCAGGTTGGAAGACTGACACCTCCTCACCTCAGGGGGTGCCTTAGGGGCTCCAGGGGACCCACTCATAACTTTTCCATCTGATTTTCATTCCACTCTTGGGTGAGGTGGTGGAGGGGCTTCATTCCCATCTCACAGCTGTGGAGCCTGAAGCCTGGCAGAATCACGGCACTGGCGTAGGCCCCTGTGGAAGATCTGCCTTGCAGCCTCTCTTCCTTTCTTTTATTTTTCAGCCTCTCTTTCTATGGCCCACTTCTGCAGCAGGAATTTTGTTCAAGGGCACAAATGCGAGCACCTAACTAGCCCTTGGAGAGTTGGGGAGAGCACGAGGCTCACAGAAGAATGCTCATAACGAAGACCAAGAAAGCACACAGAGAAGGAAAGCCCTCGAGACGTGAGCCCCTGGCTGTCCAACTGGAGTCCATGCAAGTCTGCAACCACTAACACCAAGAAGGAGCAGCCCAGCTGCATGGTGCCTGGGGAGCTGAGGGTATGTGGGGCTATGCATGAGCGCACTAATGGTGGGGAGCACTACTGGCTGGATGGTAGGAGGACAGCATCCCAGGGACTTGCTCAGACATTGACTTGAATGACAGATGTGATGGACAGAAATTGACGGAAGTCAACAGTGGGCGCTGACTCATTCACTGTCATTCATTCAATCCTTCCTTCACCACTGAGATCCTGAGCACTGAGTGGGGTGGAGGGGACTAATAAGGGGAGCATCCACAGATGAGCCAACAAGCAACAGGTTAGCACTGTGAGCAGCACATAAGGTGCTGTGCATGAACAAAGGAAGGAATCCTACCTGGGAGGATCCAGGAAGGATTTTCAGAGAAGACGAGGACCGACTGGGCCTTCAGGGATGAGTGAGAGCTTGCCGGGCCAGTGGTGTAATACTGGAAGGTGGGAGGGGGGCAACAGGAGAGGGATGAGCTAGACAGGGGGCACTTCAATTACGTAT
The DNA here is from genome assembly GCA_004027875.1 of Aplodontia rufa. Lineage (NCBI taxonomy): Eukaryota > Metazoa > Chordata > Mammalia > Rodentia > Aplodontiidae > Aplodontia > Aplodontia rufa. The sequence continues at coordinate 32,218 of PVKS010000849.1, read as the reverse complement.
GAATTTGTGCTGTTTTAGTCTGGGTTAGTAAGAGCCAGATCAGAATTCCTAAAGCCCTAGCCTCTAAATTGACCCACACTAGGGAGCTCCTGCTTTGATTCCCCCTGGATTAAAAACAGGGCACAGTGGTATGTGCCTGAAATCCCAACTACTTGGGAGACTGAGGGAGGAGGCCACCCTGGGCAATTGAGCGAGACCCTGTCTCACAATAAAAATAATAAGGAAGGATGGAGGTGTAGCTCAGTGGTAGAGCACCCCTGGGTTAATCCCTGGTTATACACACACACACACACACACACACACACACATGAAAATAAAGAGAAAGAGAAAGAAAGACAGCAACAACAAAACTACACTGTTTAGAGCTCTTGGGTGCTATGATTTCCTATTAACAGAGAACAAGGCTCCCATTCCATAAGTTCTTGAATGAGGTCTTAAGGTGTTGCAATCTTACCACTTGTGAAATACAATATACGTGGATCCTAATTCATACTAGAGTGTTAATGACTGGCGTAAGATATTTTCTTGGGCATAGCTTAGATGACAAGAGAGTGAAGATCACTGGAAATGTAAGCTTATGCTGGAGGTGGGGCACCAGGAGCATGGGGTAAGAAAGAATCTAAGAACTGAGATGGAGAAACAGCCTAGGTAGGATGTTTCAGTCCTATCTAGGGAAATCCAGTTTGTCACAATCCAGCACTGAGGCCCAGAGGTAGAATAGCAACACTGGCACATTCATGTCTCTCCCCTACCCACTCCATCTTGCCCCAGGTTCCCTGGGAATTGGTTGCCACCCCTAACAGAGTCCTAAGAGAAATGAGGTCCCTAATCGGTTTGCCAGGAACACAAACAGCATTGTCCTCTCGGAGGCAGGAAGTCCTGCTGCCATGCTGATGTAGCTCGGGTGGTGTGGAGGGACTATACTGAGGCCACTCTATGCACTGAGAATGACACAAACCCAGGCTGACCAGCCAGTGTGCTAGGAAGGATGAGGGATCCCAGGAGCGGCGTCCCTGTGGAGGCAGCCACGGAGACGGTGCACTGGTAGCGATGGCGCAGCTTCCTTCTCCATGGTAACTGAGGAGCCGCCACACCAGGGAGGGCCACCACAGCAACGACTGTTCTGGAACAACTCCTCTGGGCCTCCTGGGTTCGCCCTGGTCTTCCCAAGGGGCAGGGGGCCAGGACTGAACTGCGTAAAGGAGGTGAGATGACTCCTCTCTGAGTCTGGCTGCTGGGACAGGGCTGAGGGCATGGGGGAAGTCTGTTTGCTCTGAACATTTGATCTTTGATGTAAGGAGTTCCAAGTTCACTGGACTGAGGGGTTGAGGGAGGGGTGCTAAGGGCAGTCTCTCTGATATCAGGAGTGGAGCTGAGCCTTGAGTTCAGGAATCCCGGACTACAGCTCCTCACAAGTCTCCTTGGGGCCAGTCATGCCCCTGGACCGTGAGCTAGACTTCACTGCTGGAATCTCAGTGCCCCACCCTGAGGACTGAGCAGGACTGGGAGTTTCCCAGTTCAGGAAAGAATGGAAGGGATGCTGAGGGGTGCTGGCTAGAGGTGGGGGCCAGGCCAGGCAACTTGGCTCAAGATTCTACCTCTTCAGCACTCCTCCTCTCCTCTCCGCATCACCTCCTTCCTCCCACCCTCCTCTTCCTTTTTCCTTCCTCTCTTCCTTCTCATCATCTCTTCATTCACTTTAACGTTTTGCTGAGCATCTACTATGCATGGAGCCAGGGTGGAGAGGCACCCGTGCCCAGCTCGCAGTAGAGCAGGGTGGAATTTGATAAGTACCAAAAAGGACCAGGTGGAAAATGGTAAGTTTTGAAGAGGAGAGGAAGAGCTGTGGGATGGGACTCTCCCATTCCCTCCCCTCCCTTCCCCTCCCTGGATCTCCTCTCCCAACCCTCCTCATTATTCTGACAGTTTCTCAGACAGGAAATGCATAATGTAGAGAAGAGCTTTCGCATTGCTCCCCAAGGACTCCTAGGAATGCCCTAGAAGTGAGGTGCAAAAGCCAGCTGGAGGCAGCTCGGTGGGTAAGAAAGGATGCAGTTCAGCAGCCCTTGGCCATCTCCGGCACATTTTGCTCATTCATAAAATATGTACTGAGCCCCCAGCACTGTGCTAGGCCCTAGCAACCCACTGGAAGGCAGGCAATAAACAAATATGTAGTTACAGAGTGCCAAGTACCTGCAGAAAACCAGCTGGCTGCAGTGATAACCCAGAGCAGGGCCTGGAGGTGGTGGTGGGAACCCAGGCTAGAAGGGAAAGAATCCACTACAGACAAGGGGTTGGGGTGGGCGGGGTGGTAAATGGAGAGAGCAGCACTGTGAAACACTCTGAGGAAGAGACTGGCAGGTGTGAGAAGATGAGGGGAAGGGCTGAGGTCCAAATGAGTCTGCAGAGGTAGGAAGTGGCCTGAGCAGCAGCAGGGCCTTGAGGGCCCCTGAGGAATTTGGATTTTATTAGAAACGCTGTGGGAATCCAGCCACCGAGGGTTTTAAGCAGGAAGGGGGGGGGGGGTAACATGATCCTGGTTCCATTTTGAGAAGCTCTCTGGCAGCAGGGTGCAGATGGGGTGGTGGAAGGGCAGAGGGGACCCAGGGAAGACAGGAGGAGCCTCCTACAGAAGTCCAGGCAGTCCAGGAGGGGGGCCATGAGGAACAGTGCTGATGGGCTAAAGAGAGTGGGAAATGAAGAATATTTGAAATACATTTCAGAATCAGAAACCTAGGATTTGCTAATGGGCTGGAATGCGGGATGAAAGATTTTATTATATCTTTATATATTTTTGTCTACTGTCTTCTGGCCTTTCTCCCCCACTAGAATGTGAGCTCCATGAGGGCAGCGATCCTGTCAGTCTTATCACTGTTGTTTCTCCAGGGACAGAGGGAGGGGATGGGGGCTTCCCTATTGATCAGTATGAGACACTTTCCAATACCGTGCATTAAATTTCTACTAGCAAAGAAAACAACAAAAGTAAGCTGCTTCTTTATCCAAACTCAACCAGCATTCCTAACATTTCCACTTACCACTGGAACCCACTTCCCCTCAGGGTCCTTCAAATACCTGAAGGTGGGGAACAGGTTTCCAGTCATCTCCAAGCTAGCTGCTCCTCAGGTAACTTGGTTTCCAGACCAGTTCCCTCCCAGGCACCCCCTGTGTGTGCTAGAGAATAAAACTCCAATGGCACTGCACAGGGAAGGGACCAGTCATTTCCTGAGCTGGGGTTACCACTGGCTAGTGGATTAATGAAGGAAAGACATTCCTTCCCCCTTTGTGGGTCTGTTCATGTCAGTGTCGTGGGGTGCACACACATAAAAGGGAGAGTGAGTTAAATCACTCATTTCCCCAAGTTCTAGTGTTCTAGATTTCTACCAAGTTTTTACTATAAGAATCAACAGAGATTAAGGAAGTGAAAAGCTTAACAGCACAAACTCCCAGAGCAGGGGCTATGCCTCCCAACTTCTGTTCGGTTAGGGTTAGACAGGGGTTAGACATTGGGCCCATAAGGCAGGTGGCATGGCTCTGAAGCTCAGCTTTGCCACTTTTGGGCTACGTTTCTTTGACTTGCAGTTTTCTCCTCTGTGGAACAAAGATAATGATAAAACCAATCTTGGAATGCATTTTTCTGAGCATTAAATGTATTGCCTTGCGCTCAATAAATGTTGCTGTTTGGAATTATCCCTACTACTTACTCCTTTGCAAGGAGATAAGGGCTTCGCTGGAACAAGGCTAATTCTTAGCACCGATTTTGAAAAGTGAAGCAACAAAACAAAAGGGTCATGTCATTGGAGTAAGTGGCTCCACAGTACATGCCCCTGCCCCCGTGTATTTGTGAGCAACGATTAGGCACTGGGCGCTGTGCTGAAGCCTCCAAAGGCACCAACTCATTTCATTCTCCAACAGCTCCATGAGGCAGATCCCCCCTGGTGGCTCCCATTAGAGGGACACGCTTGTCTGGCATGCACAAGGATCTGGGTTCAAACCCCAGCACCACATACAAAACTAAGTGTTGGAGAAAAAAGCACCAGATGAATAAAGAAAAGCGATTCTCTCTTTTCCTCTCTTTCTCTCTCCCTCTTTCTTTCAAAACAAAACAAATACACACACACACACACACACACAAAACAAAAAAACAAGGGGCTACAGCAGGGGCTCAGTGGTTATGGAGTTTGCCTGGCATGCACAAGAACACGGGTTCGAATTCCAGCACCACGTATAAAGTGTTGAAGCAGCAAAGGCCAAATGAAAACCTAGACCTAAATAAAATTGATTCTCTCTCTCTCTCTCCCCCCCCTCTCTTAAAAAAAGAAAAAGACAAGGAAGGGAGGTCAAGTACCATCACAACTGGAAAGTGAGGGAGCTGGGGCTCAACCCCAAATCCATCTGACTCCAAAAGACCTTCTCAGTCCCCGCAGTGTGGTTATCCTAAGCAGTTTCCCTAAGCTTGGGCTCACCTCCAGCTGCCGGCTGCCTGCTGCCCAAGTGTGGCTTCCTTGACAGCAAGGCCAGATGTCTCTGCAAGGTGTGGCCAAGGGGCTGCCTCCTGCTTCTCTCACCCAGCTCTGCCCTTCTGCACACTCTGCCCCTCTTCCTTCAGGGCTACACGGGTAACACCATGCATCCCACCATGCACCCTTGGGTCCCCTCAGGATCCCCCTGCCATATGGTATCTCTGGACTGCTTGCTGGATTCTCAGCCCCTGACCATGAAATGGCTCCATATTGACCTACAAAAACAAAAAAACAGCCATTCTGGACGTGGGCCCTGATGCGGGCCCTGATGCGTAATACCATTATGGAGCCAGCAGTGCATCCCATCCCATTATCGCCTGGCCAAGCTTCTCTGAGCAAGCCGGGCTGCAAATGGCTTTCTCTGAGGGGAGGGGGGCAGAGCCCATATCTGCCCTCCACTGTTGGAGGAGAGATTTTATCTTTAATTGACAACTGGCTGCCTGCCACCACCCTGCCTCTTCTGTTATCCCAGGCTCCCAGCAGATTTTCTCTGACACTTCAGGAACAGGCTTCCCCTGCTTCTTCCCTTCCCTCATCCCTGGGGTTCTCACCCTGCTGTTCTGCGCTGCCCCTGAGGCCAGCTCCGGACGTGCTCTTGTCCTTCCTCAGCATGACAGACATGAAGATTTCAGAAATCTGCAGAGAAACACCTGAGAGCCACAGGTGAAGGGCAAGAAGGGAGCCAGCGCTTATTGAATACCTACCATATGTTGTAGGTAGATGCATGCCTTTGGGCTGGGCTCTTACACTGCCTCGGAAACAGCTGCTGTCATTATCCCCATTCTACAGACAGGGAAACTGAGGCATAGGGAGTTACTATCCAGATAGTAAGTTGCAGACCAAGACTGAACAGACCAAGACTCCTATGTGTCTTTAGTGATAAGGTATAGGACATAGAATGAACAAAATAACAAGCACCCAGACTCAGCTACATAACTCGCAGGGCCCAGTGCAAAATAAAACCATAAGACCCCTTGTTCAACTATGATTAATTCTACACTGGTGATAGCTGAGCATTAAACCTAGGTATGGGACCCCTCTGAGTGACTCCAAGGGGTCATATATAGCCCATGAAGCTGGTCTGCATGTGCGCTTAATGTGAGTATGAGGGACAGCAGTGAGGGTTGTGGACCATGTCTGACTGCTGCTTACCATTCCCCCATCCAACCCAGGCCCAGGTGTGCTCATTCTCTACCCCTAAGTGGCTCCTGGTAGTGCCACCAGTCCCTTATTGGCTTCAGTCCATCAACTATCCAGTCAGCTCAATGAGTGGCTAGGGCCTTGGCCCACTTAGAACAGGTGCAGTGGCAGGGAGGGGTGGCCCCTGTACAATCAAGCAGGAGCAGAGGGGACCTGCCTAAACAAAGACATCTTCCATGTGAAGTGGGTTTGGGTGACAGCAGTGGAGATCAGAACGCTGCCTGGGAGTCAAGGGTCCAGGGTTAGTCCACTTGGGTGGCCTTGGGCAATCTCTTTCCTCTCAGCTTTTACCTCTGGCTGTAAATCACCAGGGCTGGGCTGCATGGAGGATCCGCAGCGGGGCAGGATTATGTTCAGGTGTGGGGCTTCAGGTGTAGGGATGGGAGCCCAGGGAGGTCCCCACAGACCCAGAGTCAGAAAGGAGAGGCAGACACTCACACAGAGGAGCAGCAGGACACTCCGATGTCTTTATTGAGGTTCAAGCACAGCATGACAGTTGAAGGCATGCGGACAGGGCAAGGCCCAGCCTAAGCGTGCCTCAGATACACGAGGAGACAGCTTGAGAAAAGCACTGACCACACCGGGGAGGGGAAGGGGAGGGCTGAGGCCAAGGCAGAAAGGGTCACCTGGCCTCTGCTATTGCACGCATTCTCTGGCCACTGGCCAGGAAGTACAGTATTGCCTCTTGCCCAAGGCATCCCCTCTCAGACCCCTGAGCCAGATGGGCAGACAGACCCCTTTCCTGCCCGTCTGCCCAGCAGCATCTTTGAAAACAAATGAAGGAGACAGAACAAATAAACTGGAAATGAAAATGACAAAATGCCCCCCTCCATCAAGGACACAGATGAGATGTTGGAAGGAGTGGACGAGGCTGCAGGGAGCCCCTCAAAGTTCCCCCACAACTGGGGTGTGGGGTGGGAGGTAGAACCCCAACCTGGGGTAGGGGTGGGGTAGTGGAGCAGTGTGACCCTGGGGGGCAGTCTGGCCTTCTATAGACTTCAACAGACCACCTGCTGACAGGGCAAACACCCCCACGAGGATTATCCTGGGACCACCCAGCTGGATGGGAAGTTTACAGGTGCACTTTTCTTGGGACATTCCACACACACAGTCAGAAGAAACAAATCCATGATGGGGAAGGGGATAGGAAGTCTGGGGTGGGGAGAGGGCTTGGGGAGACATAGCCTAACAAAGAAGACAGACCGCCAATAGCACGTGCACTACACACAGAGTATAGTATGTATGAATATAGATACTATATGTGCATATATATCTCTTCAATGTACAGTAGAACAGAACATCAGACCCAGATGGCTCTGGGCCCTGAGGGTCGCATGGGAGGTTTTCCACCAGTCCTGTGCAAACAAGGATATCTGAGTCTCTCCCAGTGAAAGATTCGTGCCTGGGTTCCAGAGTTTCCCTAAGCCTCTGGATTTCTGTCTGTCTGCCTGTCTCTCTCACGTTGGTGCCGCTTTAAGAGAGGGTGAGGACTTCAGCCTGGGCATAGTTGGACGAGAGGGCGTCTTGGCAGGTCTCTGTGTTTAAAGAGCACAGGTGTGAGACACTGGGACGCACGCTTTCGGCTCAACATTGCCTTCTGGGGGCAAGGAGTTCAGCAAAAGAAAGGGAGAAACAAAGGGTGACATGTTAGAAGGAAGCCAGCAGCTGACCCACACGCTGTGGGCTAAGGAGCAGGCCAGGAGCAGAGCTGGAAGGCATAGGGAACCCAAGGCCCAGAGGTTAGAAAGAACAGGGATGGGTCAGGGGAATGGGATGAGCCCTTCATCACCCGTCTTGCCTAAATGTTCTCAGCTGATGTTGCCGTGCATATACACATCTGTTTAGGTAACCTGGCTCCAGGTACTACTAGCCTCTCAGGTCTTCAGAGCTGTAATGTGGTAGGGAGAAGGATCATCACTATAGCATAGCAGGGAGGTAGTGGGGAAGACTTCTGATGTAGCCTGTGGCTTATGGGACCCAATCTTTGCCAGCCCAACTTAAACTTTCCCCCAAATAGCTCTCCTGCCCTCACCAACGTGGAGCTGGTGAAGAAGGCACTAGAGTATGAAGCCATATCATGCCCAGCTTCTGTCCCCAACGTGGGAGGTAGAGCCTCTGCAGCCTCAGGTGGAGGTCAGGGAGGATGGATGTGCCTATCTCAGGAGGGAAGGTAGGCAAACGGCATCCGACAGCCAACCCCTGAGAGCCCTAAATGGCACATCCTCAGCTGTGGCCTTCCCTTTCCCTACTCCCAGGGGTAGTGCTGGCAGGGCAGCTAGAGGGCTGACAACAGCGTGGGTGGGGGTTTCAGCCCCTCCAGGTTGGTGCTGGGACAATCCCCACAACTAGTATACGGTTTGTGGTTCAGGATGGGATCAGAGTTGGCATCCAGACCTCACAACTTCTACCCCACCACATTGAGGAGCCTCTGTTACATTTCTGTGGAAAGATGGTCTCATCTTGGAGTGACACCATTTCCCTCCTTAAGATTATGGGCCTCAACTACCTCCTTAAACACAGCCCGTTGGCCCACTAGTTTCTGGGCCTCTGAGTACAATCCTTGAGGAAATCAGAGAACCCAAGGCTCTTTAGAGCCCCATTTCTAAGGACAAGAGGAGGTCTTCCCCAATCTGTGCATGTCACAATACCCAGGCACTGGTCCCCCTCACTATGGGAAGGGGAGTGCCTCTGGGTTCCCTAGACTACTAGATCCTACGTTGCGCTGGTATGAATGCCTGGGTACCACAAGGTCTACAAGCGGCATGGTATGAGGCGGAAGTCCTGGCAAAGTTGTGAAGTGGCCCAGGGTGCTAAGGAGCAGAGCAGCCTATTCTGGAGAAAGGGCCACAGGTGGCATTTTCAGTGGCTTCAATGGGTTCTCCATCCTCTGAGAGGGCCTCTGAGTTGGGGAGGGCCTTCTCAGGAATCTTATCTTGGAACCTATCGACATAACCACCAGGGGTGGGCTAGGGGTTTCAGAGGGCAACATGCTCAGGCAAAGGCAGAGTAGGCCATTCTCTCCCAGATGCTGTGGAGCCCAGACCCTCCTCCTCCATCCCCTCCACCTGTCCCTTGGTGGCACCTTATAGCCATTCCTCCCAGAAGCCTGGGGGCTGAGAAGTTGCCTCTAGGGTTATCAGCAATCCTGGTACAGACTGGACAGTGCTCCTGGTCCTATTAGGAAGGGCTGAGCCCCAGCTGTGGGGAAAGGCTTCTAAAAGGCAAAGTAATGGGTCCAAGCCCAAGAAGAAACAAACTACACCATCAGATTGTAGGTTGAAGAGAGCCTTTCCTTGAGGAGGGAAGCCCAAGGCCTTGGTGGGCCTGAGGCTAGGGCAGGTGGAAGGCTCCTGGGACACAGCCCAGTGCATATGGGTGCTCCACAAACACTGGTCTTCTCCTTTCCCAGAGCCCTGGGAAGGCCCAGAGGTTGTGAGAGGTAGCTGGGGACAGACACCCACACAGCTCTCTCACCAGCTGGGCCCTATCTCTCCCCTAACAAGCCAGAGAGCCAGGCAGGAAGTGTGGGAGCCCATCCCCCAAGGCACTAGGGGCTCCAGCCTGGCACTGCTGCATCATGTCGCCCAGGGACATCTGTGCCCCTCACAGGGGTGCCGTGAGCATGCCCATCCCTGTAGGAGGAAAGAGGGGAGGAGGCGGTGGGTGCCGTGGAAACTTGGGCTCCTGACAACTTGAGGGCTGCCACAGAAATAGCCACCTCAGTTCCCTGAACCAGAACAGCAAGTCAGAGGAGAAAATAGCTGTGGTCCCCATGCTAAACCCGACACCTAGCTCATCATGTCAGACCCACCCCAGACCCACCTGCCAGGAGCTCTGTGGGGTGGAGCAGAGCCTGTCATGAGGAAACTGGGCTTTTGTACTTGGCTGTGAGAGGGAAAGGCACCAGCATCTCCATCCTGCTCCATAGGCTTCCCCATCTATACCACTTAAAGGGGCCTGTCCCCTTCTGAAGGACGGTCACATGATACCCCTATATGTTCTCTTTTCAAATTGTCTGGGTCACTTCATTCTGAGAGCAAGTGGCAGGCAGGCTGTGCAGACCATAGTAGCAAGGCTAGAATACCCCAATCTATTTTGAACCAACCTTTCTGGAAGGGACATTCTGCGTCTGCTCAGGGGCAATGGAGGCATTAAGATGGGGATGCTCCTGGCACAGGTTTTGACTGTACCCCAACCCCAGGAAATAATCAGATTTTTTGTCCAGGTCACCTTCTGGGGTGGCCCCCAGATTTCCCAGCCTCCTGCCAGGTCCCCAAAAGCCATCTTGCCAAGCCTATCTTTGTCATCATGGGGAAACAGATATGGACCTTCCTTAGTCATTCTGTCTACAAAGTTGCATAATCTGACTAAAAATTGCCAGGCACACTGCTCCACTGTCAGGTTTAATTCCCATCAGGTGAAACAGGAACTCTCTCTCGGCTGAGGCCTTTTTTCCTGGGTCCTGGGCTGAGAAGGGCCTGGCTGGGAGGTGTGGGCCTCCTGGGAGTGGCAGGGGCAGGTTGCGGGTGGGACGGCTTTTGTCTCCTCACTTCCCCTCAGCTGTCCCTGCACAAGGTGTATCCCTGCTCACCCAATGACTCACAAACCTGTTGTGCTCCCAGGCTTGTTAGGTAAATGAATACACTTAATTATAGAAATTAGATGAGTCTCTGGTTCTGGCATGAATACAGAGCTCAGAGGCTGGGTGGGAGCGGCAGGTGACTCACACGCAGGGCTGGGAATCTGAGGGAGCAGGGGAGGGAGGAAAAACTGTCGCAGAAGCAGAGGAAGCAGTGTGGAGAGATGCTGCAGCACGGGCGCAGATGGGATTCCGGGCGCTGCCGCTGGGTGTCACCGGCTGAATCTGGGCACAGGCCTCCCCGCACCTAGGCAGCTGGCCCATGCTTTGTGCCAAGCTTGGAGCTTTGATTCTACGAACCCCCACGGCACCCCAGGCCAGAGAGGAACCATCAGGCATTTTCTCCCAGGGCAGCACTGCCTGTGGGTACTGTTCTTCCAAGGAGTCAAACTCGATTGACAGCCTTGTTCCTTGCTGGTCTCATTGTGGGATGGACAGACAGACAGACAAGACAGGTTGCTTAGTTACTGATTAAAGGCCACAAGGAATGAGAAATGCATTTTTGGTGATTAAAATATTAAGGTAGGCATGGCTAACCACCAATGCTGACTGGTCCCAGGTGCTCCGTGTACCACCTTCTGGCCCATGGGCCACTGAGGCAGAGCCAAGGCCCAGAGATGCAGGTCCTGGGTATGCCACTCCAGTGGTTTGGAAGAGACCATATGGGGGGATAGGGTAGGAGCTCTGGGTATAACCTCCCAACTTGCTACTGGGCTCCAGAGCTGAACATTTTGGGGAGCTGAGCACTGAGCAGGAGACATGGGAGCCTGAATTCTCCATGGCAGTTCCCTCCTATTGCTCCCTAGGGCCCCAGGAGGGATGGGGATATGAGTGTGCCTGCTCGGGTATGTGTTCCCCTTATGGAAGCAAGGAGTGCCAACTAGCTAAGGAGCAGAGTGGCCAGGTGGGGGGCTGGTGAGGGGGTGAAAGGGGTGGGAGAGCAGGAGCTTTCTTGGAGGGTAGGGTGAGCTGTATCGCGACGCCAGTGGAGACAGCCCCAGACTGGTTCCAGCTGCTCCAGCTATGTTGTTTAGACTCCGGGACTTTTCACAGCCTTGGTGAAGAAAAGGCATATGGATCAGGGGACACAGTTCCTCACCAGGGCAGCTCTTTGGAATCCGTGATCCAGGGGATCCTCTAGGGCCAATGGCAGCCCTGGGCTGGGGTAGAGGGGAATTGTCCTGCCTGGGAGAGATTTCTTGACTCTCACCGGCCTCTGGGTCTCCTAGGTTCTTGAGGACAGAGTCCAGGGTGCCATACCCAGCTAACCTTTGTCCTGTCCTGTCTCCAGGTAAGTTCCTCAAGAGCTCCTGGATAGCCCAGACGCACAAAGACCCTAAAGCTTCCAGCGTCCATCCTAAGAAGCCCCAGTTAGCACCTGCCACCTTCCTCCCACGGAGCTAACAATCTTGACACATGGGCAGCTACAGGTAAATGATGGGTTCTGTGCCAGTGGCTGGAGAAGGCCAGGAACCATTCGGTCCTGATCCCACACGTAGCTGAGTGCAGAGAGGTGCAGCATGGGATGGCGTGGGGAAGTTGTTGAGTGCTCACTGGGAGTTTGGCGATGTTAACTGCCACGCTTGCTTAGCAGGGCCTGTTTCCCAGCAACCCACCTGTTCCCTCTCGAAGGTCACTCTAATTGGCTGAGTTACATGCTTGTTGCCAAGAAGCAGTGTGGAGGCATCTTGAAAATAGAGCAGCAGGGCCCCACAGGCACCCCAGAGATAAGATGGTGGGATACACGGCTCTCTGGCCTGTGCATGTGCACGTGACCCCCTTTCATAGGTTCACCTGCTTCCTGTACCACAGGGTCCCTCCTGACTTGCGCCCTCACAGCCTTTTCCAGCCCTCTGCTTCCACTGAGGCCCTCACAGCACAGGGAGGGAAGCAGGGGTGCCTGGCACTCAACTGTTTGCTCAAGACCTCCATGGGGATGGGGTCTCCTCTGCCCCACATTTTAAGTCATCAGCTTAGCAGGCTCCAGCCAGAGCAAGACCCTGGGTATGAGCGAGGCTGCAATGGAGCTGTTTGGGGGAGGAGGTGGAATAGAAGGGCATGTCCAGGGCCTGAGGACTGGGGCACTGGGGGCACTGCTGAGGGTGTACAAGTTCTGAGTACACTCCATCTGCAGCCTTTTAGTTGGGACCTCTGGGCCACCTCTTTCCAGGTCAAACTGCTGCTCCTGCTTCTGCACATCCCCTACCCTGGTAAGAAACATGTCCTCTGAGGGCCTGGGAAGATGCCCTGGGAGCCTGCCTGGTCTGGGAAGCCAAGGGACACTCTTAGGGGTCAGAGGCATGGCAGCTCATCCTTGAATCAGCCACTGCCCTCCTTCACACAACCCAGTCTGGTATGGGGCTTGGAGAGAGTGGGAAGGGTCAAGTGGAAGATCTGACTGGTGAAGAAATGACTGGGTAATTTGGGAAGAGTTTTTTTTTTTTTTTTGTGGGTGGGAGGAGCTATAGCTTGTTCTGGAAATAGGCAGGATTCTAGCAAGGTCTGGTCACAGGGACAAGAAAGACAAAAAGTAATCAGAAATTGGGCAGGAGGAGTGTCTGGTCTCAAGACCTGCCACCATTGGTCCTCACCCATCCCTTATCATCTCTACCCCCATTTCTATGATAGGAAGCCCTAGCTCCATAGCCCAACTTTTGTGCTGCCTGGTTACCAGTAACCTTGGGCTGGTTACTGGTAATTGAATTCTAGCCTTCCCTGACAGGCAAGGAATGGGATGCTCCCCTTAACTCTCCAAATCCTCCAGAACACTCTGACAGGACTGCTCTCCTTGCTCACATCATTTCTGGTCACCTCTGGTTCTGCCTTGACAGGACATTTACCGCTGGGTGCTGGCAGATCTTGTCTAACCTCCTTTGGCCTCCAGGGCCCCAGCAAAGAACAAGAGGAATGTGACCTGCATGGAGCTCTCTGAAGACCTGGAATCTGACTCCCAAAGGCTGTGGTCATCTCCGTGGACCCCTGCATGGACAAGCCTTAGCAATGTTCAAGGGAGACCTAAGGAGAGGCTGGCAGTGACCCTTGGGCCAGGCCTGAAAGCAGCAGCAGGACCCCAAGGCAGAAAAGGCAAAAAAATGAAGGGGCCAGGACCCAGAGCCTATGTCCCCTCAACCGTCTAGTACTGACGGTACATTGGAGAGGAGGCTCCATGGACCCTTTTGGGATGCCAGAGGCCCTTCTAATGGGTACCGCATTCTAAAAATGGGGGCGTACCCAAGGCAGAGGAGATGGTGGCCATGGGGTCAGGGGAGGGGGAGACCTCAAGTTCTGTGGGGAGGGCTGGGGACATTCAGCTCTGCGGGGGCTCCCCACCTGCCCAGCCCGGGGACCCATACCTTTACGGACACTGCCATCAGCACAGGCATACTCCCCAGCACTGAGCAGGAAGCAGGCGGCTGCCTTCTTGTTTCTTTCTCGTGTGCCAGAGCGTCGCAGGGCCCGGCGTTCCTCAGGGGTGGGGGTGGAAGCCAGGGGCTGGGTTAGGCCGGCTCCCTCCTCGTCGGACAGCACTGCATTGGCATCACCGTTCTGCTTAGAGTCTGAAGGGAGCAGACAGAAAGGGGGCTGCAGGGGCTGCTTGGGCCTTTTTCCAAAGCCACCTTGTGTCTCCGATCCTGGACCCAGGATTTCACTTCCTCAACCAGGCAAGGGGCCTAGTATCACCAAGAGGAAGTCTCACCAAGAGGAAGTCTCACCAGAGCCAAGAAGCAGACCTGTGCCTGGGGCATGGGCTAAGAGTTCAATGCCCTTCTCTCCCCACCTCGGGCTGGAGTCTTGCCTGGAGGTGAAGCACAGCAGACGACCTATAGCAGGACACTCCCAAATGGCGTCCAGCACTCACAGAGGTGCCCCTGGCTCTCTCCCTGTATCACCTAAGGCAGTTATTTTTGTTCACCACTCACTGAGGCCAGAAGTGTCCAAAGGACTTGGAGCCCTCTGCGTGCAGGGCTCCCAAGTCTGGGGAGGACACTGCAGGCTTCAATTCAGCTCTGCAACTGTGGCTCTTAGGCCCAAGTCCTTGCATGGGTCAGGAAGCAGCTAGGCCCATGGACAGAGAAGTGGTGTCCACTTGGTCTGAAGACAGTGGCCTTGGCATTGTCCAAGCAGGCCAGTAATGTGGCTGAGCAGTCACGGGCGGGCTAAGGGCATGGTTGATAGGACTTTGGTGAAGTGCACATTGAGGAGGCCACCTAAGGACCCCCATATTTGGACATGAGGATTGCTCTGAGCCTTGAATGGGCCTTGGAGTGCAGACGATACCCTCTGGGACAAATGCATTCAGGATCAGGAAGCAGATACCACACTGGTCAGGGAACAGGGAAGGCTGGTGGGTACTGTTCTGTCAGGGTCTTCTATCAAGGAAAAATCAAGCGCAGGATGACTCCAGGGAGTGAGCAGCTCCAACATTTGGCATGTGATGGGCACATGCCAAAAGGCCATACTGAGGCCGGAAGTGTCCCCATTCAGGTTCTTCCATGGAGGATGAATCTCACTTTGTCCCAGAGCTTAGCCAGGAGCCGCTGCCTCAACCTCTGGCCCAGCCAAGCCCCTGGGGTGCCAGCATCCAATAGCCCCCCCCACATTAGGTATCCCACAACTCCCCAAGGAGCCTAGGCATCCTGACCTTCACATGGCAATGCCCTGCAGGCTAACTCCATGTTGTTGGAGATTGAGATGCTTCCCTATCATCGTCTCCTGACTGGATAGAGGTGAGTTCTCTTGGACTGGTCTTTCCGATCCCTGAAGGACAGGACTCAGATGCCCAGGTCCTCCCCTTCAAGGATACAGCTACTGTTTTCTTCCACTGTTGTCCCCTTCTCAACACTGTCTGCTTCTCCCTCCCCAGCTCCCTTCCATTCCATGTCAAACCAGAAGCCCAAGACTCTAGCTTGTGCTGAACAGAAGGCAGCCTCCCACTGCTGTTACGTTGTCGCATTTATTAGGCCAAGAGACACCAGACTTGAATGTTTGGAAAGAAGTGATTCATGTGTTGATGCACCTTGGAAGAACAGCTGTCTGCTCTCTAGCTAATAATGACAGCTTCTGACATTAGTAAAGTAGTTTTTAACTTCTCAAACTACTTTCAAATCTATCTCATTCATTTGGATCTCATCAGGGTCTTGGGGGTAAAATACTGATATATCATTCCTATTTTACAGGTGAGAAAGCTCTACCCAGAGAGAATATGACACTGGTCTCAAGGCACACAGCACAGTAACCAAGAGGGGATCAGACACCAGGCCTTCTAACATACACACCCAACCACTGCCCTTATACACTGGGTGGAATACTAACTCCACAGATCCTGATGTTCAGGAAGCTCAGATAGCGAGAGGATGAAGTTCCCTCATAAGTCACATATTATTCTCACATTAAAGCATAGCCCCAGATTCCAAGGGCTGAGGTTCACCTGGGAACTACCTTAGCCATAGGAGAAATAGGGTCCTCCTTCCTGGTGCCTACTCACCTGCCCGTTTCCTCTCCACCATACCCTCTTCCCGGGCAGGGGGGCTGGTATCACTGTAGGTGCTGTCCCGGGGTGAGGTCTCCTCGGACTTGCAGTAAATGGGTGATTCAAGCTGGGGTGGCCGTGGCACATGCTTCTTTCGTTTCTTGGGCAGCTTC
Source organism: Aplodontia rufa (assembly GCA_004027875.1). Taxonomy (NCBI): domain Eukaryota; kingdom Metazoa; phylum Chordata; class Mammalia; order Rodentia; family Aplodontiidae; genus Aplodontia; species Aplodontia rufa. The sequence goes on along the minus strand of PVKS010000849.1, from coordinate 16,216 downwards.
TGCTTGGCCATAGCCAAGGAGTAGTACATACCGAAGTTGTTGACGATAACAGGCACGGGCATGGCAATGGTGAGCACCCCAGCCAGTGCACACAGCGCCCCCACCAGCATGCCTGACCACGTCTTGGGGTACATGTCACCATAGCCCAGCGTGGTCATGGTGACCACAGCCCACCAGAAGCCAATGGGGATATTCTTAAAGTCAGTGTGGTCATTGCCCCGTGGGTCAGAGGGCCTGGCACCGATGCGCTCAGCATAGTAGATCATGGTGGCAAAGATGAGCACTCCCAGGGCCAGGAAGATGATGAGCAGCAGGAACTCATTGGTGCTGGCGCGGAGCGTGTGGCCCAGCACGCGCAGCCCCACAAAGTGGCGTGTGAGTTTGAAGATCCGCAGGATGCGGACAAAGCGCACCACACGCAGGAAACCCAGCACATCACGGGCAGCCTTAGACGATAGGCCGCTCAGCCCCACCTCCAGGTAGAAGGGCAGGATGGCCACAAAGTCAATGATGTTGAGCAGGTTCTTGACAAAGTCCAGTGTGTCGGGGCAGCACACAATGCGCACCAGGAACTCCAGTGTGAACCACAGGACGCACACGCCTTCGATGTAGGTGAGAATGGGCTCTGTCTCCACCTCCCGCCGGAAGCGCACACTGGTGATGTTCCCCACCCGGTGGATCTCCGTCACATTGCGGTCGATGTTGAAGGCCTCGTGAGTCTCCAGGCAGAAGGTGGTGATGGAGACCAGGATGAAGAAGAGGGAGGCAAAGGCCACCACCTGTGGGTGGGTAGGAGAGCAGGGAGCAGCTGTTAAGATAGGGATGGATGGTCCCCAGTGGGGACAGGGTGGGCACCCAGGGCACTGGGCAGTGAGGCAATGAGAGGTAGGATTCAGGCAGAGTCAGGGACTAGAATTCTCTCCTCAGAGGGTCTTTATCAACCTGCTTGGTGCTCTGGGACCCAATAGCTTCCTAATTTGTCACTGTGCCCAGAAGATAGAGGTTGCTGTTTGAAAGCAGCAGGTCAGGGCCCTGCCCATGTCAGCTCTGCAACCCCTTTAAGGGTTCTCAATCTGTTATGAGTGCCCCAACTAGCTACAAATCCTATTACGATGGGATTCTGCCTTTTCCACAGGCTCTCGGGTGGGCCACAGCTGGATGACCAAAGCGGTGGTCCTAGAAGAGAAGTCCTGGACCAGAAGAAAGAGGTCCTTGAAAACTGGTTAGAAATGCAAATTTCAGGAACCACCCACACTTACTGAGTGAGAACTACTAGGGGTCCAGGGCCCAATAATCTGTTTTAGTAAAGCTTCCCAGTAATCCTGGCACACGTGCAAGTTTGGGGCTCACTGCTTTAAGAGATGACTAGAGGGCTGGAGCGGTGGCTCAGCGGTTTCGGCGCTTGCCTGGCAAGCCCGAGGACCCAGGTTCAAACCCCAGCACCACGTACACAACTAAGTGTTGGAGCAACAAAGGCCATGTGAAAAACTAAATAAAGTTGTTTCTCTCTTTCTCTGTCTCTCACTGTCCCTCTCTCTTTAAAAAAAAAAAAAAAAAAAAGAGATGACTAGAGGCGGGTGCTCCAAGGAATGACCCTGGACCTCCTTCTGCCTGCAAAGCCAAAACCTCCAGTCAGGAGGCACCTCAAGCCACAGTGTTAGCCTCTCTTTCCAGCCTCGAGGGTGTTCAGGTGACTGCATAGATAGCAAGGAAGTCCCAGAAGGAAGACAACATGCACTGCGGCAGGAGACGCTTGTTCTACCTGGAATAACTAGTCTCACCCCTTCCTGCAAACTGACATTTTCTGGGACACTGAGTTCCAAAGAAAAATGAACTATACCATCAGATTGATCCGGACAGCTACTGGGATCTCAGCTAGAATGGTGACAGCAGCACTCAGCAGAGGAACGACTGAGCTTAATTGTCCAATCATTATGAATGGAGATGAAATGCATGTGTAATAACACCAATTATGGAGCCTTCATCTGTTATTCATGCCATGCCATTCAGCACTGTCAGGAGCCTGTTGCTAGGGTCTGGTCTTTAGCCCCTGCTGCTGCCAATCATGCTTGGTGGGTGGAGCTGGGCTTCCTCTCTCAGGGGGCTGAGCCTAAACAGGGGGTCAGGGAGGTCTGTGTCCCCATGACAATTTGGCAAGCCCATGCCTGCTCAACCTCATCACCCCCTCTCATAGCAGCCTTCCCCCTGCTGGAGGACTCAGACCTGCCTCTCAGAGGCTTGCCCTTTGTGCAGTCTGTACCAGAAGTGGCAGGGAGGGGAACATCCTGTACTTAAGACCACACAACACCAAAGCAGAACAAAAGGGGTTTCAGGAAAATGAGTTAAGAAGCCACATTCTGAGGGCCTCAAGAGCAGGAGCAAGTCTGAGGACAGAACTTTAGGCATAGGCATTTATCAGCTGTCTATTCTGTAACTGGTACCTATTAGGAGTCACCACGTTCAGTTTTCCCAGTGATCCGAGGCAGGCCTCGCCCTATTTTATGCAGAAGGAACTAAGGATCTGAGAGGTTACACACTTGTCTCAGGTCACACAGTCCAGAAGAGGTAAAAACCGGATTTGAACCATAAACTGTTTAGAGTCTACTTTCCCGTCGTACCACACTGTCTTCACTGACCAAGGCCAATTCTTTCATGCCTGCTATTTCATATCCTTGGGGATGTGTACCTTGGGCCTAGGACAGATCCCTCATCACATGCTATGATGTACCTCATTTACACTTGAGCTGGGATGGGTTGGTCAGAAACAGCAGGAAAAGAGAAGGTTGGAGAGGGGAGTCGGTCAGACACACCTTCTCTACTTGTTAACTTTGCCTGGGATGTCTTGTTTGCTTCTTCCTGGGAAAGTACATTTCAGGTGTCTTTGCTGGCCTCATTTTTTTCTCCCCTGAGAAACAGGCTGCCAAGACAATACAGGCTGACATGGATGCAGGCAAATGCTCCAGCCTGTGGCCTCCCCATGCCCTCAGAGATGAATTGGTGGGAGCACCCGCCAGTGCCCAGGCAGTGTTGGGCACCACGTACATGGCTCCATTCCCTTGCCCCAAGAAGCTGAATGAGTGCGGACAGCACATCCCAGTTCTAAAGCCTGGGAAACAGGAGCTCTCTCTCTGAGGGAAAGTTAGCCAGGAGAGTCTGCCCACCTGGGAGCCAAGCATAGGTTAATTAGTGATTTGGAAAAACAAGGTCAGAAAGAGCTGCCAAGGGGCGGAGTACTGGGAGCAGAGAAGGAAGGAGGGCGTGGCCACTGCTGCTCTCCCTGCAGGGCCAAGAAGGCTTGCCCGCTGCCTTCCACTGCCTAGAGCTCCTGCAAGCCTAGGAGGTAGAGCCTACCCTGCCCTCCCAGGCTGGCCAGGAACAACCACCTACTCCTGCTATCGTCACTCACTTTTGCTCTTTTTACATACAGAATGTCCCCTGTATTACCCTAAGGTTACAGTTCCCTTCAGAACCCACTTATTCTTTTTCTCCCCTAAGCTACTCTCCAACGCTCAATTATTTCCTAAGTGGTTGGCCTGTTTGTAACTGGTGCTTTTGGCCAGGCCTCCCCCAGCGGGGAGGGATACTGATCTCTTTCCCCAAACTCCCTTGCTTGGGGGCTGCCCAGGACAAAGGCATCCTAGAGGAGGTGGCTGCACCACCACCCTGCAGGGTGTCAGTCTCATGCCTGAGCTGCTCTCCAGCCCCAGCCGGCCATCCTGCAGAGCTGGCAGTTGCTGGCAGTTGCGTCTGAGTCTCCTCTCCACCAGTCCTTGTGCTGCCAGACTGAGAGCAAAGGAGAGCTAGGGAGCCCCAGGCTAGATGCTGTATCTGGAGGTCAGATTACCTGGGTTCCTCATCCTGGCCCTGCCACTCAACCAGGTAAATAGTGCCCTCTGTGCTGCTTCCATATAAGATAGGGACAGAACAAGGACCCAGCTTCTAGTGCCACTGGAGGATTAAATGAGCTTTACATGGCAAGTGCCTGACATCCCATAGGTGCTCTATAAAATGGTGACAGAGCTGAGACATGAGGGCCCCCAGGAGCCCCTGCCTGCAGCTTCAGAGGGCAAGCTGGATCTGGAACCAATATATCACAGAATCCTGGCTTTTTAGAAGTGAAAAGGACTTGGAAGGTCATCCAGTAAAACTCCCTTCCTGCTTTTACAGATGAAGAAATTGAGAACCAGGTGTGGTGGCACACGCCTGTGATCCCAGAGACTGAGGCAGGAGGACTGCAAGTTCGAGACCAAACTCTGCAATTTAGGGAGACCCTGTCTCAAAATGGAAAGGGTTGAGATGTATCTCGGTGGCACAGCACCTCTGGGTTCAATCCCCAGTATCACAAAAAGAAAACAAAAAGGAAAGAAAGAAAAAACTAAGGCCCATGAGAAGGCTAGGCTGTCAGTCCTTGCAACAGGCTACGGATTCTGCTGGAAATCAAACCGCCCAAGTAGAAAACTGCAAGTGTGAACCGGCTCTGCCTGTGGCAGCACCTCTTCTGCCAGCTGGGAGGAGGCAGGAGGATCTCCGCTCCCCTGGGGCTCCTCAGACACATGCTGGCCACTGTGTCCTACAGGGCATACCCATCTCCAAAGGCCCAGGTGCTCCTACTAGACCGACAGCCCTATTACCAGCCTCCTTCACCAACTCTACCCTAAGATTGTCCTTGAGAAATGTAAGGTCACTCACTTCTGGGTTCAGTTTGGGTGCTACCACTATCTTATGAGACTGTGTCAATTTCTTAGCCTCCCTTAGCCTTAGGATCTTCATTTCTAAAATGGAAAACTGTGCGCTTACTATGTGCCAGAGGCTTCTGGGAGCAGCATCCAAACATCCCTGCGCAATAGAATGAAAGAAACTGTTTATAAATAAACAAGTAAAATGCAAAGTATATCAGAAGGTTTAAGTGTTACAGAGAAAAAGGAGAGGAGGGCTATGAGAATGGGGGAGTTATTTCAAATAGGATGATGGTCAGGTAAGACCATAATGACAAGGGGACATCTGATGAGGGACCTTAAGGAGTAAGGGAGGCAGTCATAGGAGAAGCCAAAACAGCTGTAGAGGCAGAGGAACAGGCAGTACAAGGGCCCTGAGGCTATAGTGTCTGGTGTGTTTCAGGGGATGAGAGTAGGACCCACTTCATACGGTTGTTTGTGGATTAAAGGAAATGATACTTATATAACTTGTACAATCAGCACAGAGACTATAGTGTCTCAGGAATCTGGCACAAGTTGGCTGAGGGGAGAGGTGACAGACACCAAGCACTGGGAACTGAATACAATCACTGGGGGCAGAGAAGGGGAGCCCGTGGAAGGAGGGCCAGGGAGACAGATGGACAGATAAACAAAAGAAGACTCATGCCCAAAAACCTATATTAAGGATGAAGTGTAGGAGAAGGGAATTGAGAACACAGCCAAAGACACTCGCAGAGGAAGATCTGTGGGGATGGGGTGAGGGGCTGAGCCTCCTGGAGAAGTAAGATCCCAGGCTAGGAGTGGGGTCCCCTCGGGGCTACAAAGTAGGAAAGGTGGGGCTCTGCCAAAGAAGGCATCCAAGCTATTCTGGGCACCCAGGTGAGAGCTGCACTGAGGCCCAGTTCCCAGATGAGAGGTGCTCCTCTGAGGGCACCTCTAGGGTCAAACCTGAATGGCCTCAGCCCCTCTCAACCCGAGCAAGGACACTCTGGTTTCAGTGTCTAGAGCCAGCCTCTACCTACGTTTGCCCTCTGCTGCCAGCACTAGGAGCCTCTCAGGGCCACTGACAGCTGATGAGTCCCATTCCAAGACAGGACCACTGTCTAAAAACCTCCACTCCAGCCAATAATATTTCTGGTTACTGCCCATCCATGTCCCATGCAGTCCTATCTCTGCTTGGGTTGGTCTCCTGGGGAAGAAATGCCCCTTTCTCTAACTCTGCATGGTTTAGCACTACCCACATTGAAATTTTATGTATTTATATATTTATTTATAACCTGCCTCCTTCTAAAAATTACTTAAGGGAGCTAAGTCATTATCCTACAAGGCAATGTAGCTCAACTTCTCCTTCCTCGCTGAACTTCCCTCGTCCCATGTAGAGGTGGGATTGATGGCTCCCTCCTCTCACCTCCTATTGACTTTATAACTACTGTGGCACCTCTCATGATCCATTTAGTCTTATTGTTGACATTTCTCGCCACCTACTCCCCTTGACCTGGCTTTCTTCAGTACACACTGCCTCTGACTCATCTGTATGTTTCTAAAAGTCAGTACGGTGTCTGTCATATAGTAAGTGCTCAGTAAATGTCTTCTGATGACCAAGGCCAAGGTGACTGCTGCTCCCTCTCCCAGTCCTGGGGGGGGTCTGTGGCTAGAGGTGACAAAGGTGTGACCAGGTTAACCTCCAGGTGGGCCAAGCCCACTTCTGGATGGAACCCCTGCCAGGCTCTCTCTGGTTGACTACCCTGTGGCCTGAAGGAAACCCCAATGGTGCTTTGGCACACTGATTGTGTTGTCATGAATGCTCTAGTGCCCAGCACCCCACTGTCACCACCCCTGAGGTGAAGGATCCAGGGGTTTCCCTGCTCACAAGGCCCAGCTGCCTGCCTCTCTGCTCCTTCTGCTCTCCCCGCCCCACACCCCGTTCTCCAAAATAGCCCAAGTTTATTTTATCCCCCTCCTCCCCTCCACACCCCAGCCCAAACGGTGACAAACAGAAACACCTCATCATCCAGAGACAAGATGTTCAGAGGCAAATGTTGGTCTGTTCAGAACGAGAAAGAAAAACACAAAACAAAACCCAAACCAGGAGGAATCGGAGGCTCCCTGAGGCAGGGTCTGAGAGGAGGCTACACGCCATCCTCCTGGGCTTGGGTTCCTGGTCACCCTAGCCCAAAGGGCATAGGATCAGTGAGTGCTGGCCTTCACTCAAAGTCTGTTATGACCCTTGAGCAGTGAGTCCCCAGGCAGTGCAAGCCCCAAGAAGCCAGGTGACCTGCATAAGGAGGTAGCTGGGAGCTGAGCTTTGTATATCTTTGCTGGAAGGCCCTGATTTCATTCCTTTGCCTGGACCAGGAGAAACCTAATGTTTACTCCGAACAAAGACTTATTTCTTTTTTACTTGTGAAAATCCCCCAGAAAGAAAAAGAGACGAGAGGGTCAAATTCAAGCAATGCTAGGAGGAGAAATGAAGGACAGGAGAAAGGGGAGGATGAAGCTCTCCAAAGAGGGCTACTCCTGGATCCTCAGGAAGACAGAAGTGCTCTGGGCAAGAGCCGTGGGAGGCAGTGATAGGAGCACAGACTTGGGACTCACAAGACCAGGATTTGGATTCTAATTCTACTATCAACTGTGCCACCTTAGGTAAGCTGCTCTGTGCCTCAGTTTCCTTATCTGTAAATTGAGTTTAATAATCCCTGCCTCAGCTGGGCCAGAGGAACTAGGGGAAGAAACTACAGGCCAAGCACCTGCCATATACTGAAGGCCTGATAAAGAAGAAACAGCTTTGGCCGCCCTCCCAGCCAGTGAGACCCCGTGGGTCACCTCCTCCACTCGGGGTGGGAGAAATATCACAGAGGAAAATCCATCCGGAAACTGATTTAGTCAAACGTAAAGGACTATACTCCTTAATACAGCTAGCAGCTGAGCTAAAGCCAGCGCAGTCCCTGAGACTTATAGAAGGAGGAGGGTGACCTAGGCTCCCATTTGTCAGGCCTCTGGACTGCTTTCAGGAAAAAAAAAAAAAGAAAGAAAGAAAGAAAGAGGGAGAGAGAAAGAAAAGAAATGAAAGGAGTGCTTCTATAGCTCTGTGAAGCCACTTTAGGAAGCCCTAACTCTGACCAGGGCAGCAGGTGGTAGGTAGGTGGGAACAGGACCAGCCTGCACCTTGTGCCTACCCCCAGCTCAGGACACAGAAACAGAACCACAGCAGCAGCTTCCCAGGGTCCAGGCTGCAGTGAACACATCAGGGGTGAGCATCCTCGGCCGGGAACCCCTGAACAGGAACAGCTCTGTGGGCCAGGCCCGTAGCTAGGCAACAGGCTCTCCTAATCAGCTCAGTTCACTTTCCATTTGTGTCTGTTTTGCTTTTGTCATAACACACTACTCAAATGACCAGACTGTTTTGTGTGAAGAAACACCTTGGGTAGAGCACTGTTCCTCTGCCCTCATATGTCCTTTGAGGTGACATCCCAAGTCCACCTACCACCCAAGCTGCTACAGGCCCCTTTCAGAGAGGCAGTGACTGTGGGTGAGGGAAGACATACATATATACCCAGGAGCACAAGGCTGGGATAGGGAGGGACAGTGTGACTGGTTTAGTTGATGCAGGGGGAGAGTGCAGCCCCAGAACCTCCTGCATGACACACTGTGCCCTTAGGCCTAGAAAGTGACAAAGCAAGTGTTATTTCTGATGTCCCCATCTGTTCTCTGGTTTTCTAATGCCATCCACAAGAGGTAGAGGACCTCAGAACACCCTGCGGATCAGGGTAAGAAACTAGGCACCTCTCCCTGCTGTAAACAGCCTGAATGGGTAGGAAGAACCCTCAAAACCAGGAGCAAGGGCTTGGAAGTCAAGGTGCTCTGGCTTTGATTCAAAGCCTGGCCGCTATCTAGCTGTGTGTTCTCAGGCAGCTGTATACACGTTCACAGCCTCAAGCTGTTAATTGGGAGTAACAGTCTTTTTATAAGTTCATTGGGAGGATTAGACATTAATGTAAAGTATGTATAACAAAAATATCTGCACCGGGTGCTCAGTGAATAGCATCTTTGATTAATTTTTAAAATTGTGTATTTCCACCTGTGTGTCCAGCAGCAGCTTAAAGCTTGCCTTTGTTCCTTAGCAATAGGAAAGTCTTCTTTTGGCACATGTGCCAGTCAGAGCTCCATACATCCCTTAACATCAGTACTAACAACCCAAAGGCCGCCAACAAAGGGTGGTTTGCTGGTTCTGCTATTACTTAAGTGTCTTTGGCAAGACACATACTGTTTCTGAATCCTGGTTTCTTCACTGCTTAGATGGGAGAATTAATCCTGCTCTACCCCAAACTTTCAGACCGCAATTGGAATGCTTAAGCTGAAACGATTCAGACCCAAAGGGCAAAGCATCTCAGGTCCCTGGAGGACTCCAAGGGGCACACTGGGCTCTAAGCTTAATTATAGAGGCACCTGGCTGGGCCATTCTGCAGTGGGTTGAGAAGAAAATGAGCTCACTGACGGTACTGACGGTACATCCCCTTGCAATTCCGGCAAGAAGAACCTGAGCAGGTGAAAAGTCTCCAGGGGCACCAGAATGCTTAGAAATAAGTCCTAGCTCTCCTAACCACCTCTTTTTATTCCTCCTCCATGGTTTGTCCCTTTCCCCCATCTCTATCAAGCTAAATCTGCATCCTTCCTGCCTACCAACTTTGAAAGAGTCTGAATGGTCTGTGTTTGTCACTCTCCCCTAGAGCAGATAGCCAAGCCAACACTAGCAGGGTTGGTGAACTGCCTGGAAAACTCTCGTTAGCACAACAGACCCAAGCCAAGGGCATTAGTGTGCCCACACCTTCTGAGCTGGCTTCAGGGCTGCCAGGAAAGACGCCAAGGCACTGGGGTAGGAAGAGACCTAAGAAAGGTTTCTGTGTTCCAGTGGCTGCCTGCAGCCCTAATCTGGCATGCCACAATCCCTAAGACTTCTGCTCCCCCTTTCTATTTCTTCCAGGCAGGGGATGCATCTGCCCTGGCCTGGCATTTATGCTAACCTAGCCTCTCCCTGCAGCCCCATTCCCCAACCACCTGCCCTCCCCTGGGTAGGGAAGTATAACTTTTCCTTCCAGGATTAGGATGAGACCTAGCCCAGGCAGTGCTGGCCTGGGAGGGCAAAACACAGAGACTCATTAACATAACAACTTGGTAGGTCACAGAACAACCAGCTTCCACAGCAAGTAGTCACCAGACCCAACAAACTACTCTGCTCTTTCCTGTCTCCTGCACAGACCCTAGCCAGGCTTTAGGCTGAAGCCATGAGATAAAATACCAGCTCCAGGGATTTTCTTTTTTAAAGATTCTAAAGCTGTCCTTTGGGGGTTTAGTTGCTCAAGCATAACAGGGTGAGTGTCTCCCTGATCACCCCTCCCACCTATAAGGATTAGGAAAACCGGATTAATTTAGAGTGGTGAGGAGCGACTAGATCTTGCCTAAATCAACCTGTGCTCCGCCCCCCCCCCCCCATTTGGAGCAGTAACCTGAACCAGGGCTTTCTGGGAAGCCAGTTTATGCAGCAGCAATAAGAAAAGAAGCAGCAACAAATCAGGTTTCATCACCAGGAAGCCTGTGGCTGACCACTGGCAGTGGGAGCCTGAAGGGCCTGGAACAGCAAGCCCTTCTGTTCTAACTGCCCAGCTTATCCCAGGTGAGGCTGCACCAGGCCAGGTGTGTAGGAAGCCTTGGGGCTCAGCCTGCTTCTGGAAGAAAGGAGGCCCCTCATCATCTGAACTGGTGGCCCGGGTTCTGGTTTCAGCTCTGTCTCTCCTGAGCTGAATATGCTGAGCCTATGTCCCCCTCTCTAAAATGCATAGCTGCCAACACACAGAGATGCTGGCAGGATTTAAGTGGAGTGCCATGGAAAAGAAGCATCTAACCAAAAAAACAAAAACAAAAACAAAAACAAAAAAATCCCAGTTTTCTCCCCTCAGTCCTGCCTCACCCCAGCAAAAGGCGATTCTAGTTCTTCAGAGCTGTGGCCCTGTGGAGGAGTGGAGGGCAGCTGAATGGCCTGTGCAAACCAAAGAAGGGATGAAGGAGCTGAGCTGAGGGCACCCCACTCATGGGGGGGGGGGGGATGCGGCAAAGCAAGGCAGCTGGGATTGGGTCCAAGTAGTAAGTCAAGTGTGTGCAATCTCCTCATGGAGCGTGCAGGGGAGAAGGTGGGAGTGTGTAATTCCCCAGAGGGCCCTGGAGGGAGCTGGGAGGGAGGTGAGAACTGACTGCAGTGGTAAACCAGTCTGGGTGGGCTCCTCTCTGCCCCTACCCATCACCACCAGGGTGCCCCGTGCAGACCCGAGAAGGGGAGATCAGGGCTCCTGACACTTACCCTGGCCGCCCGGGAGGAGTAGGGATCCTCAAAGAGTGCCCACATTCGAGGCTGCCAGCCGCGGCAGCCCCCGGATCCGGCGCCAGGGCCCGCGCCTCCCTCGTGGGGGCCTAGGCGCTGCAGGGCTAGCTCCCGCTCATCGTCGCCGGCCTCATCACTGGGTCCCGCTCCGCCGCCACCCCCGTCCGGGCTTTCGAAGATGTCAAGCGCCTCCTCGGCGTCGCGATGCTGTCGGTAGGTCATCCAGCAGCAGGGCTCCACGTCGGTCTCGTCGATGCCCCAAAAGGTGAGCTCCTCCTCGAAGAGCGGCCCGCACACGTCGGCGGGGCAGTGCAGCTTTCCAGTGCGGTAGTAGTTGAGCACGTAGGCGAAGACGCCAGGATGCCGATCGAAGAAGAACTCACAGCCCCCGCCGCCGCTGCTGCCGCTACTGCCCGCGCCGCCGCCATTGGATTCGGGCCGGCCCCCGCCGTCGGGATCGGCCAGCCAGGCGAGGCGGGTGCCCGGTAGGGTGCGCAGGGTGCTGCGGTAGGTCTCATGTCGCGTGCCGCCCACGTTGATGATGATCTTCTCCGACGCCTCGCCCTTGGCCATTTCCTCCTTCAGACATGTTTTGGACGGAGGCTTGTTCCCCGACTTGCGCCCGCGGTAGGAGGAGACACACACCGAGCTGATCATAAGAAGCGCTGCGGGGCTCCGGCTTGGGGCGGCCGCTGCCCTCCAAACACCCTTCCCGAGGAGGCAGCGTCAGACGGGGGAGGGGGAGGAGACGTGAAGGAGGTAGGAGGCGGCGGCGGCCCCCTCTGCGGCTTGGCCCTGCCCCTGCCTTCCCCGCGGGGCGCGTAGCGGGAGGAGTTGGCACAAGGTGCACAGGTGGTTGGGGTTTGGATAGGCAACGCTGGGGCGGGAGGCAGGAGGTGCAGGGTTCAAGCTGGAGACTCAAGCCAGGGGCCCGGAGAGGTAGCGGCAAGCACACGCACGCTCCCCCGCTAGCACGGGACACACGGACTCCCGGGGACACGCCCCCCACCCGGCAAAAGATGGGGAAGTGCTCAGTCCCGGCACACTGCGAGGGTCCGGGGCTAGCGCGCGCTCACACTCACAAGGGCCACCCTCCGACTCCCAGACCGCTCCGAGCCCGAGAGCGGCGGGGATCCCCGCGGCGGAGGCAGCGCAGCAGCAACAAGTCCTCCGAGCGGCTGCGGGGGCCAGACCGACGTTTTCAGGGCAGCCGGAGCTCGGCGGGCCCGGGCTGCGTGCGGTCAACACCAGGCGGCGGCATGTGGTCTCTTCCCCCCATTCATAAATCCAGCGCTGGGCACGGATGGCGGGAGGGGCTGAGCGGAGCCAGGCGGACGGGCGGGCGGGGGCTGCGCAGGGCGAGGCGGCAGAAAGAAAACAAGCGCGACCGCAGGAGCAAGCCTCAGGTCCGGAGACCGCAGCTGGGAGCAGCGCTGGGCTGGGCGCCGCGCTGCGGGGGCCGCGCCAGGGCGGGGGGGCCTCAGACGGGGCGTCCTGAGCGGCGCCAAGCCTGGGGGGCGGGGCCGCTCCGGATAGCGGGGCTCTGGGTGCTGGCGAAGGAGTCTCCCGGGTGGTGGCCGAGCGGCCAAGGACACCTGCAGGCTTCTGGGGCCGCGCCGAGCCGGAGCCTCAGCGCAGCGCCCCGGCGCCGGGCTCCTGCGATCTGGCGGCGCCGAGAGCCGCGCCATCTACGCGTCTGCCCATCTCCGGGCGGGGCGCTGGCCTTGGGAAGGGGGTGCCTGGGCGCTTCTGAGCCGGGACTCAAGGGGCTCTGCGTCTCCCTCCGGCGATGGCAGCGTACGCCACGCTCCAGTGGCGCCTTTTCCTCGGAGTCCCGCCAGGCCTGGGCGCGCCCTCCGCGGGGCGGGGTGGGCGGGGCGCGGCGCAGGGTCCACCCGGCTAGCTGCCGGGCCCCGGCGGCCCGCTCAGCTTTCCTCAGCCCAGCCTTCTTCTGCGCAGCCGAGCCCAGCCGAGACGCGTAACCCCCTCGCCGCCAGTGCCCAGCCCTGCGCGCCGCCTCTGCGCGCCTCCGCCACTATCCCCTCCCGCCGCCGCCCCGGCCTGGCTCCTGCCTCCCCCGGCTACCAGCTCCTCCCACTGCAGCCCGGGTGACACCCAAGCGCTTCCCACCCCATGACTTCTAACCTTGCCGGCCTCTCATTGCTGAGCCTGTCGCCCCCTCCTCTCCCCCGCTGGTCGCATTGTTGCCATTTCACTGCAGCTAACTGGAGGCTGGAAGGAGGAGGGTAGATAAACGGTATCTTGAGGAATAGACTGCTCTCTCTTGCTCTATAGACACCGCAGTTGGGGCATTCTGACCACCGTGCCGCCCATCCTGCGCCCTGGAGGCCCATGATCTTGATACTTATGACCTCTGTCACAGTCACCGCAACCAGGACAGGGCGGCCTTTTGCAAAGAAGCCGCTTCTGGTCTGAGAGGAGGGCAACTGACCCTGCCTGGTATTGCCCATGCAGAAGTGTGTTTGATGAAAGTGGGGTGGTGGCCCTGACACATCTTTAGGTTAAATGGTTTACAGTCTCCCTGGAGGGCACATAGAAAGTGCCATATTCTGCCTTGTGACCCTGTCCTGGTCCTATTCTTGTGCCACTCCTTGCAGTTCGGCTTGGCCTGTGGTTCTCTCTTTTCCCCTCCCTGACCTGAGCTCCTCCAGGCCACACTGTGCTTTTTCATCTACATAGTTCCCACAGTGCTTGCCTTTTAGAACCTGTTTGTTAAGTGATTGAGAAGCTGCCATACCCAAAACGGTAGGCACCAACTGGACTTTGCTGGCCCTGTCTCAAGAGCAATTTCCAGATTCATTTGTTTTAAAGCCCAGAACCTCTTCTACATCTTTATTCTTCTCTCCCCCCACCCTGCTCATAGCTTCAACCAGCCTCCACCTCTGCCTCGGAGGTGTACAAAGGATTTTAGAGCAGAAATGGAAACTGATGGACACACCTGCCCTGAACACCTGTGCACCATCCAATTTCCAGATGAGGCAGTACCTAGAATACCAAGAAGAATAAAACAAGGGTTTGTGTGTATTCTCATGAAAGGTTAAAAGCCCAGCACAGTACAAGGATTTTCCTAAGCAAAAGATACATTATTAATGAGATCAAAAAACCAAAATGCTGGAGCTGGAGCAGAGGCTCAGCGGTTACAGTGCTTGCCTGTACAGTGCATGCATGGCTACACGGGTTCAAACCCCAGCACCACACACACAGCTAAGTGTCAGAGTAATGAAAGCCATGTGAAAAACTCAATAAAAATTGATTCTCTCTGTCTCTCTGTCTCTCTCTCTCTCTCTCTCACTGTCCTCTCTTTAAAAAAAAAAAACCAAAATGATGGTGATCTTTGATGATCTCTACTACTATGCAGGGGAGGTGGGTGCCATCTTGCACTATAGTCAGAAACACATTTGCTGGCATCCCTTGGTGCCCAGCTCCTCAGACTTGATGTTATCATTTTAGAGTTTAGGTGCTTTGAGTTTTCTGCAGTGAAAAGAAGTATTCCAAAGGTGACTGGGAAGAGAAGACCCAGGACTGGCTGGAACTAGGGTGCAGAAGGAAGAACCACCAAGGGGATATTTATTAAGGAATTGACTGCAATGATAACTGTAAAGTCCTCTGGACTATACACAAAGCCCCTTGGCATCTCTTCACTGCTTTCCATTCTTCAGGCTGGCTGACCATCATTCTGAGATAAGGGACAAGATGATAGGAGTGGAGTAGGCAAAGGGGAAGAAAATCCATCACAGTGTCCCTCACTTGATTCCTTTATTCATACAATAAATATTTATTGAACACCCACTGCCTGCCAGAAGGTGTTCCAGGCACTGGACCTACACCTGTGAATCAAACAGCCTCTCCAGGAAACCTCTGCCCAGTTAGTTTCCATTCCGCGGTGCTGGTGGATGGTGATGAGCACCCGGGGAGAGGGTAGAAGAACTGCCAGAGAGAAAGAAGGCCAGGAGGGAAGGAAGGGAAAGCTGGTGTGGGGGTAGCATAACCAGAAAGAGCCAGGAAAATAGGCCTCCAGGTAAAGGTGTGCTAAGAGGAGGGCCCCTGGTTAGTTCCTGGAGAAACGAGTCAGGACAAAAGGCTTCCAGAGAACGCCTTACTACTTTCCAAAGGTTTCGTTCTTGAACTCTGGATTAACCTGCTCTCTGCGCCCTTGTGGGTTTTCCCTGGGGAGTCAGTGTACTATAGATGGCTTCCTGGGTCCTGTCCTTATTGACTCTGTGTGTGTGAGGTCATTCTATTCTCTGAAAACATAGGGCCAAGGAAGGAGAGAGCCTACTGGGAGCCAGCCTACTGTGGGTGGGAGAGTGCTGCCTCCTGGTGGTGCTACTAAAGCCTGGCACTAGACCTTACCCTCTGCTGGGGCTGTGAGGGCTGCATAGAAAAGGGGTCTGGTTGTGGTGGCAGCTGATTCTGGGCTTCCTATTGATTCCAGAGCCCAACATAGGTTCCCATCAAGGACTCTGCCTATACTTTTCCTTCTTCATTCCTCCAAGACCTTGATAACTGACAGGCTTAGGCAAGCCCACAAGTGATCATCAGCGGAAAATCCTAATTCCCCAAGCTTCTTTCCCCTGTCTTCACCTTTTCTCACTTTCCCATCCTGAGTACTCTGTTTCTCTTGACCATAGGGAAGAGCATCTGTCTGGGTCAGTTCACACTAACATGTCAGCTGCTGTGGGATTCCCTCACCAGGATTAGGGGTACTACCAAGTATCAGGAGAGAGTACAATGTTTGATTCTAGAATGACATGGTTGGGGGTATAAAACCTTTCCAGAGTTTCTCAAAGATGGTCTTTGCTCTCTGAATGCTGAGGCTGACCCTCCCAACAGGAAACTGAGAGACTGAAATCAAAACCATTTACTCCTCTGGGGGCTTTATGTTGACTCAACTTCCTCAGGGTGACAAAGGCCATCCAAGCTCCTCTGCACCTTTCTTCTTTGGCCCCATTGTTTTGAGGGGCTCCAGGTCAAGGATTAGATCCCATGGCTGCCCAGGCAAGGTAATATCCATTGACATTCACACCTCCCCCTTTTGGTATTCCAGTTGCTCCAGGGACCAACCCCTCCTCCCTCAGGTCCAGGCCAAGGAGCCAGTATCCTCTCCCAACATGCCCTGCTCCCTCTC